>CAUYRT010023591.1:0-10950 GCA_963574885.1 Lepilemur ruficaudatus
ATATATAGAAAAAATTAGCCAGGCATGGTGGCGCATGCCTGTAGTCCCAGCTACTCAGGAGGCTGAGGCAGAAGGATCGCTTGAGCCCAGGAGTTTGAGGTCGCTGTGAGCGAGGCTAATGCCAGGGCACTCTAGCTCAGACAACAGAGTGGGACTTTGTCTAAAAAAAAAAAAAAAAAATATATATATATATATATAAAAAATACCAATGCATGAATACATAGTTTTATGTGTAAAAATATTAGATATCCTTATTTATTAAACACAATTGGTTAATTATTAAGATTTACTACTCTAGTATAAATAATTCTACAATTATTTTCAAGTTCATATTTCATAAAGATTTGTTTTGTTGGAAATATACTGGTAACTTCTGTAATAAGAAAACTTTCATTGCAAACAATTGTATCATTTGCTTACTGAAGAAGATATTATTTATAAGAATTTAGGACATAAAACAAGTGATGATAGTTTCTAAAATTTATCCTATGCCTAGAATAAGTTGTCAGCTTACTTTTTAGAAAGTGACAAAATTATATTGAAATTCATTTTAAATCATTATAATTGGTATGATGTTATTGCTTTTATTAATTTTAAAAGTGATAGAGTAATAAGTATAAGGAGGCAGAAGTCTTGAAAAACAGACGGTACTGGAAATTTAAACACAGTTTTGTGGGATATAGAGACAAATGATTGCATCCTCTTGGGCATTAAAGCTAAACATTTCTATTTTAGTAATGTTAGCTAAAGCATCTGAACACTCACATGGGAGCCTCTGGGCACTGCAAATATTATACACTCAGTAAGCCAGACCTTCAACAAGTGATTCTTAGTAAAAATAAACTATTAACAGAAACATGATAATATTTTCCTTTTGGGCTTTAGTAAATTATCTTACTGATGTTAGTAAATGAGATGTATTATAATAAAATGTAAAATAAATATAAATTTTTTAAAAATTCACCTGAGATTGGCACACTTTCTTCATTCAAAGCCTCATTGACTGCTTTCTCCTGGTTGAATCACCAGGATCCGGAATCTTGTGCCCTGATTTTCAGCAGTTATTTTACTCAGCAGTACTTACAATACATTATTCTTTGGTATTCTGCTTTTCTCTCTTTTATTCAGACCACCATAAGTAAAATCTTAAAAGATCACTTTACCTATAGTTTTATAATTTTAACGTATTATAGTTCCTGAATCCACATTTTACTTTTCAAGAATAAATGCTAATGAAATTTGAGGAGTCAAATTAATTCATTGATAATATCTGTGCATGTTATTCTGAAGCCACTCACTCTTTGAGGGCTTATAGTGAGTAGAAACCACAGGAAGAAACTAATTTCTTAATTTAATCCTGATTTCAGACGCATGCAGCCTTGAAGGCCTCTGTAACTATCAAAATGGACTATTTATCTATAGTCCTGGAAGCAAAAATGCTCCCCTTTGAGAAAAATGTAGTATCCTAAACAATAAATATTTCACAACTTTGTACATTTTTGTATACTTTCTTTTGATCCTGATAAAATTAGAGGGCATAACATTTCATAATTTCAAAACTTAAACACTTATTTGAAAATGTTTTTCAAGTGTTCTTGCTAGAGTTTTATAGAATCACTGCAAATGTGTGTACGTAAACTTGATATGGTGCAGTTTAACACACATCTATTTATTTCCTATAAATTATTCTTCCATCATGAGATATGTGTTTGTTTGGTGACTCATTTAATGATGTTAGCAGCTGTTGGTGATCTTTTCCTAGATCCATTAATCCACCAGCAGTTGCAAAAGATGCTTATTTTATTATATCCTTTAGTTTTCATTTTCATTTTTTTATTTTTAATTATTATGGGTACATAATAGTTGTATGCTTATAGGGTATACGTGATGTTGTAATGCAGGCATACGATGATGCTTATTTTAATTCTGTAATTCTTTTCTCACTTAATAGAAATATTTTTATTTAAAAAAAACCTTATCAACTATATGGTTACTATTGTTAATCAGAAAGGCAGACTAAATGTTTAATTCTTTACCATCAATTACTAGTTTCCAAAAACAAAGTTTTGCTTACCTAACACTTTCATCTGTATGTAATTATTAGTTTTTATAAACATAATTATTAACACTTAAACATAAGCCTATTTGATGGATTTTAACTCACTCAAGATATTCTCCTTGTTAATGCTCAGATTTTCTCCTCTTTTACACAAGAGCCTCTTCAATTTGGCTAAGTCCTTTCATCACAGCTCTGATAGTCTTTGGTAGGCTCCGTGCTATCTGGCATAACAAAGTGTTCCAGGCTTAAGCTGTGTATTTCCTACCCTAGACCAGGAATCAGACATTACTTCAAAGTGAAGTGATTATTTTTAGTGGGAAATTTTAGCTGGACACCATAATCTGTGTGCTAAGTAAGCTAACTACTACTGGTTTGATTCTTGTTTGCAGATATTTCAGAGAGCAGAGCCATGGAAATAATAGATACATGAAAGGTGATAGGTCGGCACACAGCGATAGAGATAGAGAAATAGATGAAATAAATCCAGTATCCATAGGAATGTTCCAATTCAAATTCAGCTTTTAAGGGGTTTTGTATAATCTGTTCATCTTACATGTTGATCTTTTTTTCAGGTTTAAAATGATATTGGAAATAAATTAATATTTGCTTTACTCCATGATGCACATATACTCTCAGATAGCAATATCAAACAGCTAATATGAATACAGTAAACAGTTTAAGACTTTTTTATAGCTCTTCCTATATTTAAGTTATATCTTCCTAAAAATATCTACTTTGACTTTATGATTTAAAGTCACTCGGAATAGTTTGTGTGTGTTTGCACGTGTGTGTGCATGCTTAATAACCATATATATATATAAGTTCACTATTTTTTCATTTAACTTTTTTTTTCATTTTTGTTGTAATTATGTAAAACATTTTGTATGGTTACTGGGTCAAAAAGCAAAGTAGAGAAAAGTGCATATAAGGATGTATGTATGCACATCTATATTATATGCACTTTACAAACCATAACTATATATAAAATGTTCCTCATTCCTTTTTAGAGGTATGATTTCAGAGGTGTAGGGCACTTTATTCAACTAGATCTTTATGGACAGGAATTTTGTCTGATACTAGATTTGGGGGCACTGCCCCTCCATTCATAGAGCGTTACAATTATTAGCCATAGTCATACATCTTTAAAAAATATTTTTTTTACCAGTGTATATTTTCAATTCCAAGAAATTATATTGCTGGTCACGGGGTAAATGATTAAATAATTTGGTCACATATGCCAAGTTACTCTTCATAGAAAGTTTAGCTTTTTGTCATCCCACTAGCAATATGTGAAGGTTCATGTTTAGCTACCCCCTACTTAGCCGAATGCGTTGTTAAACTTTTGGATTTTTGCCAATGTGGTAGGTAAGAATAATGGCATTTCAGTGTCTGGATTGTTTTTATTTCTTTTTCTATGAAGTGGGTGTCTATTTCTCTATTTTGATAGTGTCGTTGAAAATTTTGTCTAATTTTCGATGCTCTTCATTAAGCATATTGACCGTTTGATCTTTTAAGTTTAAGTTATTTTACCAACTTTGACATTTGTCTGTTTACTTATGGTGTCTTTTGCCATGCAAGTTTTTTAATGTCATCAAATATATCAAAATATTTTATTATTGTTTCTGCATCTTAAATTATAGTTTTAAAAGGTTCTCCCCTGCTACACTAATACAGAAGGTAACCAAGTTTTCCTCTATTTTGTGTATGGTTTTATCTGTTTACATTTCGATCTCCAGCCATTCTTGGAATTTATCCAGATGCATGATAGGATGAGTTGATCCAATTTTCTCTCTTTTCCATATGGTGCCTAGTTATCCCAATAGTACTTCTTTAAAAGCCTATTTCTTCCTGAGTGTTCTGCTATGCCATTTTTCTATTTTGGCCACTTAGCTTTTCTGTGTATTCATATACCAAAAAACACATTGTTTTAGAATATTTAAAATATTTGTCATCTTGTAGGCCTTTTCTCCTTTTGGCTTATTTTGTTTTTCTTCAGGAAGTTTTTTGGCTAGTAATTACTTGTACATATTTGTTCTTTTAATTAACTTTTTAATCATATTCTCATGCTTCAGGGAAAAACAAGAATTATGATTTTGTTGGCATTGCTTAAATTAGCTTATTGAGGACTCTCATCTTCATAATGTGGACTATTACGCTCTAAGAATGTAGTATTTGTTTTCTTATTATTTGTGTCTACTTCTAAACTTTACTATTATCATTATTTTCGGTGTTATAAAGTCAATTTTTTATTATATGCCAGTATTATACAATTAAAAAATCACAATTTAAAATTATCAAAATAGAAAAAGCATTTAAAATAATTTTAAACTGATATGCCTAAGAAATGACTTGAAGACCTATACACTGCAAACTAAAAACATTGCTGAGAGAAATCAAATAAAATTTAAACACAGAGACACATATGGTGATTGTGGATTGGAATATCCAATGATGTCAAGGTATCAATTTGCTTTCCAAATTGATCTACACATACCATTCAATCACAATCTCTCTCTCTCTCTCTCTCTCTGTCTCCCTCTCTTTGTCTCTCTGTCTCTCCCTCTCTCTCTGTCTCTCTCTCTTTTGATTTAATATTTCTATTCATGAGACATCTTTGAATTCCCTTTATCATACAGCAAAAGGGAAATCCTCCCCAATTTAAATCAACCACCTCTACTCCCAAATGTCCAACACATGCCTCCATCTTTTCTTCTTGCTTCTTGCTTTCATAGATTTTGTTACAGACAAAAGAAGTAAGACTAGAAAATCTAAGATATCTTGTTTAATGAAATGCATAATCAATAAATGAAACATAGGAAAATATGGAGAAACAGGCAGAAAACATGCCAACATTAGTGGAACTTAACCAGTGAATGATATTGAAAAAAAATTGTTATAGAGGATTGAAAAACTTCACTGCTACTGATATGAGTGTCCTTTAAGCGATATTACTCTTTACATGAATGGATTCCAAATAGAGATTTAAATTGATAACCGATTCAGTTTGCTACATCAAAGTCATTTTATTTTATGATGACTTCACCAAATTTGTCATGATTTCTTATCATTTTAAAACAAGAAAACCTTTGACAGTGATGAATCAAAAGTAGAATGGAAGTCTTTGAAGCTCATGGTAATATGAATTGCAAATCGTTTTTACAATGGATTCATTCAATATAACAAGAAAGAGAACAAAAGCAAAAAAATTAAATTATGCTTACTTGCTTCTGATGATGTGTAATGATTTCCCTGTGTTGACCGTTACTTAGATGTTTTAAAATTGAATAATTTGACACAGTATAAGCTAATAGCAACTTACTAAAATGTATTTCAGTCACTATTATTCAAACAATGTTCATGAGTTTTTTTCCCCTCACCGAACTAAGCAATATATCTTATGGGTAATTAAATGTTGATGAAAACAGTTACTTATGACAGATGAATATGCATAATTTTTATGTAATATACATTTTAATTCTTACTTGTTCTGCAAAATGTTAAGGCATTTTATAAAGCTGTGTGGTAAAAACAATAATATGAAGTCAAAATAGATGTGGGTAAGAAGATGATTGCCAAAGGAAAATATGGATAGTAAAATATAGCCAACACAAGAGAATGTTTAAATTAAAGATATATCCAGAGGAGGTTTATGATATCCAGTATGCATGTCACAATTCAAAACCCTGAGGACTAAAAGATGAATAAATAATATGCTCTTTTATAATCCAAGGATTTAACAACAGTCTTGTGAGGAAGGTAAGCAGTGACTCAGGTGGAGTGTGATACATTTCACAGTACACTGTACTTAAGGAACTTGGTAAAATATTGAATTGTGTGATTGAATTTGACTGAGGAAAGCAGGAGGGCCAGAAAACCTTCAGAGAGGAGCTGGCACAGCAAAGATATTAAATATATTAAAACAGCAGTTCTGCCTGGAAACTTTCACGATAGAGAACCACGTTTTTCAACAGTTTTAAAAAGTAACAATGGATAAAATGAGACTATGAATTGAATAATTTTTATCACAATATGCTGTTGTAAAAATATTCTAAAATGTAGGATTCCAGAATATGTGTATATGCAATATTCATAATATTTTTATTGTATAAAATATTTTTAAATTTTACAGTTCATACAAATATACTTTACGAAGACACACTATTTTTACAGGTATTATCACAGCCTTACTTTGCCTTTAGTTTATATCCAGGGATTTGTTTTTATACTGATTATAAAATATTATAAAGGAAAAGTTGTCTTTCTGACATGAATTTGATCTGATTCTTCTGAGCAGATGTTTAGGTCATCAGTAGTGATACTTTAATACTGTATATGGACTGAAATTAATTGGAGGTGTATTAGTCAGGGTTATCCAGAGAAATAGAACCAATACCAATATGTATCTCAATAAGATTTATATATTTTTTAAATATAAAAATCATATAGTATATATATTTTTAAATATATAAATACATATTATAGTTATATATTAAAATATATTTATAATATAAATTATATGTATCTATGATATATACATACATACACACATAGGATATATATTATACAATAATGTACAGAGTATATAATATATAGTTATATATGCCACATAAATAGGGGATTATATACACACATATAAAAAATATATATGCATATTTATTATTACAAGGTATTGACTCACATTGGTATGGAGCTTGACAACTCCTATGATTTGCTATGAGCTATCTGGGAATCCAGGAACACTGGTGGTGTACTTAGAAGTCCTGAGAGTTGGAATGCCAGTGGTGTAGGGCTTCAATCTGAATCTGAAGACCCGAGACCCAGGAACACTCAGGGCAGGATAAGACCAACGTTCTAGCTCAGGTGCTCGGGTAGAGAAAGGACAAATCCTACTTTCCTATTGTTTTCTTCTATTCAGGTCCTCAATGGATTTTATAATGCCAAGACACACTGGGGAGGGCCATGTGATTTACTCATCATCCCCACTGAAATTCTAATGCTTTCCAGAAACACCCTATTATAGATATACCTAGAAAATAATGTTTGATCAGATATCTGTGCTTAACTGCAGTAAGTTGACACATAAAATTAACCATTATAGAGGTTAAATATTAGAACTAAATATTAAATTGATTAAATCTTATGACTGCAGAAATAAAGACTTTCTCTATCTTAAATATTGTGGAGCAAGCAGTGATTGGCATCATGGCTTAGCAAGAAAGCAGATTACCAAATAGCTGCCATTGGAAGATGCTTCACAATTAGGGCCACCTCTCTTTGATTGCTTTTTAATCAGACAGGCTTACTGGAAAAACTTATTTCTCCTGCAGGGAGAAGAAGATAATGTTAAAATGGGGATTTTTTAAAACAAACGTAAAAGCAGGCAAATGCACATTTGACACTTAAAAACCTTAGAAATAGACATCTTAGTCTTTAATTTTCCTTTAGAATCTTTAAAAGTAGAAAAGAACTCCAGGCCTGAAACTTTCTTTGTGGGAAGCATTTTTTTAGCAACTGCAGTGAAAGGTGTTCATAAGTGCTTAAATTGTGATAGTTATTAACAGTTCTGAGAATTTCCCTTAGATTTCCCAGTATATTCAGTTGGTGTTCAAATATCTGCATAACAAGTGACCCAAATTTATATTCTATTCTGTGAATATTTCGTAGAGGAGAAATAAATAAAGTGTGATTTGGAAGCTATATATTTCAGATAATATTTACTAAAATTTTTGATTTCACTGGTAGTGTATGCATAGATACATTTGTTTTTCCAAAGGGATATTCAGTTCCTCCAGCAATATTTACTGTCATCTATCTTTCTAGATTCAATAATCATAGGACCTTGTTTCAAATCAACTGAACATATTTATATGGGCCTATTTCTAGATTCTATTATGTTCTATTAATCTATATTTCTATTATTATTCCAGCACAAAACTGCCATGATTTTTATAGGTTTATATAAAGTCTTAATCAGGTAATGCATGTTGTCTTACCTGGTTCTTTTTTAAAAAAAATGTTTTGGCTAATGTAAATCTTCATTTTCCATATAAATTTAGAATCTTCTTGGCAATTTCCTCAGAAGAAAATGTCTGCAGGATATTTGGGGGGATTACATTGAATCTTTTTATCAATTTGTAGAGAAGTATCAGTTGTATTGATTCTCCCAATCTAAAGTCATGAAATATTTCTCAATTTACCAGATCTTCTTAAATTTCAGGAATTTTTTTCTTCTCTGTTCAGGTGTCACACATATTTTGTTAAATTTTTCCCTAAGCATTTCATGGTTTTTATTATTATAAATAGTATTGTTTTTTATAGCAAAGGTATTTATCTTTGCTGATATAGAGAAAAGCAATTAATTTTTGAATACTGACCTGTACATTGTGAATATATTTACTTATTCCCATAATTCTTTAATAGTTTCTGTAAATGTGTTACAAGTCATTTGTGAAGTTCTTTTACTTTTTGCCAATCTTTATAGTTTTTTTTTTTGTTTTCTTGTCTGTTTTGCCTAAGAATTTCAGAAAAAATGGTGAATAGAGATGATGAGAATAGATATCCTTGTCTTTTTTCTGATTTTAGGGAGACAGCATTCAGTATTTTCACCATTATAGATGATGTGAAATGTAGATATTTTGTAGACATCCTTTATCATATTGAGAGAGTGTCCTTCTATTCCTAGTTTGCTGAGATATTTTATTGTTAATACATGTTTAATTTTATCAGATTTGGGGGGCATCTATAGATATGTTCATATGGGTTTTATTTTTCATTTTATAAATGTTATGACTTACACTGATTTGTATTTTTGAGACAAATTCAACTTCATCATGATATTATCTGTTTTAAATATTGTTGAATTCAATTTGTTTATGTTTTCTTTTTGATTGCAGTGTCTATGTTCATGACAGTATTTTTGTTTTCTGGTAATATATTTTTCTGCATTTGGTATAAGGATGATGCTACTCTTATAGAATTAATTAAGAAATGTTCTCTGTATTGCTTTTCTGAAAGAATTTATAGAAGTTTATTACTATTTTTTTATTAAATGGTTGATAAAATTCACAGGAAAAATCATCTTAGTCTAAAGTTTTATTTGTGGTAATATTTTAAAATATTTTTATTTTTGCAATAGCTATGTTTACTTAATTGATATTATTCCTGTGTCAGTTTTAGTGGGTTTTGTCTTTCATGGGAACCAGGATCATTGAATTTATATCTTTCCAATATATCATTTAAAACAAGTTTTTAAATACTTCTGCACTGACAAATTTTGATATGTTTTTTAATAAGCTTAAAATATTTTATACTTTTCCTTTTTGATGTCTGGATTGTTTATAAGTGCTTGTTTGATTTCAAAATACATGAAAATTTCCAAATATGTTATAATTATCTGTTTCTAATTTGATACCTCTACCTAGAGAGTATATGCTCTGGATGATTTAACTGTATTAAACTCATTAAGACTTTTTTGTAGTTTAAAATATTTGCATCTTAGATGATATTAACATTTGATGTGTACTTGAAAAGAATATTCAGCAACTGTTGGTTGTAGCATATTATTAATATTTATTATGTCAGGTTTCTTAATAGTGTCATTCTTAAATCTTCTAAATTCTTGCCTATTTTGGCCTACTTGTTTTAATTGCTCAGAGAAGAATGTTGAAGTCTTCTAACAATAATCATTGATTTTTTTCCTTTTAATTCTCTCAGGTATTTCCTATCATGTATTTTGAATCTCTGTTATTAGTGACATACACATAAAGGATTTTTGTCTTTCTTGTGGAATTATCTTTTTATTATTTTGAAATAATAAACCCCTTTGTATCTAGTCATGTTGTAATGAACTTGGGTCCTGATACTAACACAGCCTTCCCTCTCTTCTGATGATTATCGTTTGCACGGTATATTTTTCTATATTTATATGTTTAAGTAAGTGTTTCCACAGTTTTCTGGTTTGTAGTGTTTCCAATGTGTTATCATGATGTTCTTATATTTTTCCTTTGTTTATAAAGTCTGTAGCTGCTCTCAAGATCTTTACTGTTGATTTTTAGCAATATTGTTACGATGTACCTCATTGTGACTTCTGCTTATCCTGATTTGTCAAACTTTTTGAATTAGTCAATTTGAATTTCTTCATAAAATTTTGAAATTTTCCACTCCGTATTTTTCTAATGGCATGTATGTTAAACTGGTTGATGTTGTCTCACAATTGTTTATACTTTGTTCGTTTATTTATTTTTTTCTCCCTGTGATCCTGAATATTTTTATTATCATGTCTTCAAATTCACTAATCGTTTCTTTTTGGTACTTTGTAATCTGCTTTTACACACAGACAGAAAGTATTTAAATTTATATATTGCACTTAGGGCTTTAAAATTCCATTTTATTTCTTTTTGCTACAGTTTCCATTACTCTTTAAATCCTTGAACATGTGTGCTAATTCCATTTTATTTGTCATTTATATTTATTTCTATGGATGTATTTTTCTCCTGATTATGGGTCATATTTTCATGTTTTTTCATTAGTCTACTCATTTTGTTATATGCCCGTCATTGTGATTGTCACACTGTTGAGTTTCTAGATACTGGTGTTTTCCTTAAAAGAGGGTTGTATTGCTTTATAACAATAATTGATATATTTGAGGATTAAGTTAATCTGTTTAAGCCCTATTTTAAAATATTTCAGAGTAAACTTTGAAGAGCCAGTACTCTAGAACTAGCTTAGTCCTACTTCCAAGGCTTTGCTTTCTTTTGGTCCCTAAAAAATGAGCCAGTTACTCAGCAAAGTACCAGTTACTCTACTCTGAGTACCAGTTACTGTACTCTGCCTTAATGAAACTTGGAAACAACTCAGCCTTGTGAGTTCTGGTAGCTTTTAAGTTCACCACT
>CAUYRT010023594.1:0-83023 GCA_963574885.1 Lepilemur ruficaudatus
CCTGTAGTCCCAGCTACTCGGAAGGCTGAGGCAGAAGGATTGCTTGAGCCCAGGAGTTTGAGGTTGCTGTGAGCTAGGCTGATGCCACGGCACTCTACAGCCTGGGCAACAGAGTGAGACTCTGTCTCAAAAAAAAAAAAAAAATCAATCCCAATTAAAGGGTGATATAGAAAATAAAAAGTAGATAAATAAGGAATATAATGTCCACTAATAAGGAGCACCACACAGAATAAAATAAAACCAGGAAACGTGATAGTGCCTGAAGGTTTTGTGGGCCATCTCCTCTTGACATTTGGCTGAGACCTGAAGGAAGAAAGTCCATGTAGTGATCTGGGGGACAGGATGAGGAAGACATTTGAGGTTGATGTAGCAGCACGTGCAGTCATGACATGGGCAGGAATTTAAAATTTTGAGGAATAGAATGTTCCAGTGTAGCTGGAAAATTGTAGCTAGAAGGAAAGTTATTCTAAGAAAGACAGGGGAGGTAGGCAGGGGCCAGATCTTTGTGGCCAAGACACTCGTGCTGGCTATACCTACAGTAGCATCCTTATGAGGATAAGGTGAGACAGTGCAAGAGAGAACCCTGGAACAAGAATGTGTCTTGGGCTGGGGCAGAGGCTTGTGAATAGCCTCTTTACTTCTCCACCTTCCAATGGTAGGGAAAATCTTCTAAAAAAAAGCAAAAACAAAAACAAAAAATGAAACAAAACAAAGGATCCAGTATCTCTTCCCAGTTGGATACATTCTTTGGGTTAGCTGACTCATACTCAATGGGAAGAAGCAGAAATGCTCAGGCCTCATCTTTAGAAATCCTGCCCTGAAGGATGTGGGGGCTCAATGATACGTGAGTAGGAAAGAGAAAGCCCCACATGTGGTTCCAAGGTGTTCCAGGCCTCCCTGCCCCTTGGTTTTCATGGCTTGCCCAAGCAGTGAGAAAATCTCATAAGAAGTAAAGATTGATTTTCTAGGCATCTTTGCTGTTTTCTTTTTCTGCCTTGTCTTGGCAAACAGTTCACCCTAGTGAAAGCATTCCACCAGGGGACATGGGCTCCAGTTGGGGATTTGCCACAAACTAATTAGGTGACCTTGGGAAATCCTAGAATTTTAGACGACAAAAGATCTTAGGGAAATTCATCATTTTATAGATAAGGAAAGGAGAGTCCAAGAAATCTACCTTAACTCAAGGTCATTTGGTGTATGGAGAAGTCAGGTCTAGACCCAAAGGGCCCACAATTTCCACTGCAGTGTCCTTTATATTGAAAATGTCCTCACTCCTCCCCTGGGCCTCAGGTGCCTCACTTGTAAAATGAAGGTCCTGAGTTGCTCAGAGGCCTAATCAGGGCACAAATGTGCTTTGTGCAGCCAGCACGTAAAGTCCTTCAATGTGAGCCTGTGGGTGGGGCATCAAGTCTCCCATTTGATGCAGACCCTGTCACTCCCATTTCACCCACCTGTGTCACCTGCCTGGCCCCTGTTTGTGTGATTTAGGACTCTGGACCAGAAGCTCTCTGAGATCCCTTCTAACTTGCAAAGTGTCTGATCCTGAATCTTCTCCTTTCAGATTTTTTAGAGAGCAAACAGGATTCCTGATGGGAAAAGAGAATCCTCTGGACTGACTTTGTCCCTTTCTCGCAGAAACACCACCCATCGAACCAGAGGGGAGTAAGAAATCACAAAAGTTTAGTCATCTCCACCCAGAGAGGCCAAAGTCTGACTAAAGACAACCTCAGCTTATTAAATTTAACTTGTAGAAAAACCACCCGGCAAGATCAAGAGGATGAATCCCTTCAGGGTTAGGAATAAAGGGCCCCTTGTAGCTAAAACTGCTCCCTTTGGGGGAGACCCCTGCATCACACACTGTGAGAGTACGTGACACTGGAACACCGTGTTTCTGGGATGGCAGTGTCCCCGTGGATTCCAGCTGAAGCTCAGTGCTGGGAGGAGCAATGTTGGCTGCAGATATTGGGTTGGCCTCGAATGGAACAATGACTATGCATGCTTCAGGGAATTTTACTAAATATGAGATCACCCTGGCTGTGCTAGACTTTCTTCACGTGGTGTGTTATCTAGAATAGAGGAGTTAGAAAAGGCAATAACTTTAAATATCCCAGGGAGCCTTTTACCCTGCTCCGTAGACTGAAGCTCTTCTCCAGCCCTGCTATAGGTCTCTGCTGCAGAGCTCTAGCCTCAGATCCAGGGGGACATTTTGCCTTGTGTCTTTCAGCAGTAGAAATGTGAATTGCTGCATGGTTTGCTCTCTCAAAGGACTCGTATGGCCTGAGTGACAAAACATCAGTTCCATCATGCCTGCCTTCCTCATCTGTTCACTCATTCATTTACTCATTCAACAAATATTTACTGAGTGCCTACCATGTACCAGAAAATATTCTATTGCTTGAGATACATGAATGAATAAATCAAGAAAAAAATTCTTGCCATCATGAAGCTTACCCTCTGGACATGCAATGGGTGAGTTATTCTGTGTGGATAATTTGTTCTGGTGGATAAATCTTAGGTCTAAGATTATCTTCTTAGCTGCCTGTCAGTCTTTTCAATGCCATTTAAGGGATACTAAGGGTCTAGCACACTTTGCCATCACTTACTTTTCTCCTCACATCCATAATGACTGTGAAGAATAAAAGTATAATTTTCCAGGATCTGTGGCTCTTTTTCTTCCTGCAATCCTATAACCATTGGAGAGCCTCAGGCTTAATTATCACAGCCTCAGCTCCCACCCCAGACTTCTGAATGTCAAAAAGAGCTCTCTAAACCCCTGGTTTATATCTAAAGTTTAAAGACACTTCTTGGATGTCCATGAGAAAACTGAAAATGTCTAAAAATGAACTGATCTTTCCACAACCAGCTATCTATCTTGGTTTTGATGTCTTTTTCATCACACTAGGTTTTTTTCCCTTTCATTTTTTTATGCTCCATTTGAAACCTTGTCTTCAGTCACTTCTTCTATCTCTGATACTCAGTCAGCTAATCTCCTGACTTCTTTCATCTTGTGCCTTGTATATGTCCCCGTCTCTGTTCTCACTGCCTCCCCCAGTGTCTCTCCAGCTCGTTCTTGGATCTGTGAGTGCATCAGCATCCCGGGGAATCTCCCTGTCTCCAGGATCCCTCTGTTCCAATCTCTTCTACTCGTGGACCCCACGTGCTTTCCCCTTGCACTCCCTGCTGCTCACTGTGGCTCCCCTTTACCAATTCCAGAGCTTTCCCCTTTTCCTCAACACGTACTCTCTGCTCTTAACCTTGTAGGTCTCTTAATATCCCTCAGATGCACACAGCTCATTTCATTTAGGTTTACACTTTCCCCCCTCAGCCTGGACAGCCTTCTCTTTCTCCCTTAGCCTTAATAGATCACACCTCTCTCACTGGAAGCAAAACTCGAGTGTCACCTCCTCCACAGGGGTTCTGCATTGATAGAACCCCTTTCCTGTGAGCCGCCACAGGCCTTCAGCTGCATCATACTGTTCAGCAATCATTTGCATTAGTCTTTAAGGGTTTGACATGTTAATCACATCTCCCCAAATGAATCATAAGCTCCTGGGGCCAGGAACTATAGACTATATGGTAATATATATACTGTATCATACTATGCCATGCTGTTCTACACTCTACTACATTACACTGTGCTGTACTGTTTTGTACCTAAGCTTTTGGTTTTTGGGTTGATTGTATTTGGGTAAACTCTTCCCCACCCCCCATCCCACCATCAAATATGGTGTTATCAGGATATAGAAGACACCTGACTAGAACCGTCGTTCACTGGACTGTCCCAGTGGGAAGGAAGGATTTCAGATAAAGGAGAAGGGAGAAAGGACACAGCTCAGGTATAGTTCAGAGAAATAAGTAACGGAACCTGCAGGGGACTTCACTGAGGTAAATGCAAAGCAGAAAAGGAAGAGGAAAAAGGAAAAAAAGATATTGGTGAGGATCAAACCCAGAGAGCCTTGGAGCCCAGTGAAGGGGTTGGGGGCGGAAATCCCTTTCTCCTTCCCACACACTTTTGGTGATCAGCAGGCTACCAAGTTACTTGGAAACTTTTCCACCTTCATGAGCCCAAGAACTGTGGCAACCATGGAATTGTGGGGATAATCTGTGTGATCCCAGAGCTTGGACATTCCATGTGGGGTTCCCCTCCAAAAAGGGTGACCAGAGAAGCCAGAGAGCTGGCTTTCTTCCATTCAGACTCATCCTCCTCCTCTCTTCCCCACCCACTGCAGCCAGGAGAGCAGTTTGAGCTGAGAATTTAATGAGTGGTTGCCCCTCCCCAGCTGGTGTGTCCTCAAGTCTGAGTTTTCCACAGAGAGTGAGTCTCACACCTTTCCCCTTGTAGTGGACCCCAGGTGCCTGGTCCAGGAGCTCCCTGCCCACCGGCACTGCCCAGAGATGCACACAGCAGATCAGACATGCAGGCTAGATCCCATGCCCCCAGGACTTGAGCAGGTTGCTAGGGGACACAAGGGGGAGATTTGGGAGCTGGACTTGGGAGACAAGAGAGCCCACATAGGCAGAACTGATGGGAGACTACAGTGGGGGTCCAAGATGCAGTGATCTGGGGAAGCACCAATCCCCCCAACAGGAAACCTGCACTGTTGGACTAGGGTGGGTCCCCTGGTGGGGAATATCCCAGCCCCACAGCGTCATAGCAACCGCGTGCTACATGTTCAGGCACCCATTTGCAACCAGACACTGGAGGGCAGGGGCAATGCAAGAGGGGTGGAGCTCACTCCCTATAGCCAGTCAGGGAATTTTGACCCCTTCCTCACCAATAGGCATCTCAGTTTGGAGAGTCTGCCTCAACACTCTTTCTAGCAGCTCTCCCTAGTGGCAGGGAAAATGACCCTTGAGCCCTGCTGAGGCTTTGCAAAGCCTTCCAGGCTCACCCAACCTAACCATGCCTAGCCTCATTCCTCCACCCACCTCTGCTGTGGTGGAGAATAAGCAACCCCCTGGGAACTACAGGGCCCCTTCCAAAGCCTGGGGCATTCAAGTGCTCCTCGTGAGGGACTAGAGCTTATCACAGGCACGAAAGAACATCTCTGCAGTTGGCTCTTTCATGAAAGTATCAACCACTGACAGGGAGACCAACTCTATAGCTCATTATAGCATCTACCAACTCAGTCAAACAGGGCATGGCTGATTCTTATGCACAAGCATCACCCGCCATCTCAGAGATTAAGCTATGAGTCCCTATACAATTCCCACTGCTGGAAAGAGGTGAAGACAGGAGAAGAGAAGCAACCTGAAGGGACACTGCTTTATAGGAGAGAAACAAAATTTATAGGTATCTCAATCTGTGAGGGGTCTCCCTCTTCCACTGCAGACCTTTGGGCTGATCAGGAAGATGCTTAGAGTCTGTGCAGAGATACTCCACAGGAAAGCAGGTGTAGCAGAGAGTTGGTGGCTGCTAATCCCTGGTTTCATACAACCAATGCCATCCAGATTGCTCTGGTGCATGGAGGCAGGCCTACTCAGAATCAAACCTCCCAGCAGTAGTCTTTGCATCAGTGCCACCAGGCCAGGGAGGGAACAGATGCTTCCCTGTGTTGTGCCCTGTGACTAGGGACCAAGCACACCTCCTCCCTGGCATGAGAGCTGACCAGAGGAGGAGCCCCAGATGCCACAGGAGAGTCCCTAGCAAAGAAGACCAGGTGCCCTGCAATCCTATTAACTCAGAGCTGAGAGAACAGGAGCCAGATGAGAAGAAAACAGCAAAAGAACACTGGCAACATGAAAAAACAAAATAGTTCAACACCCCCAAGGGAACACAATGGAGCTACAGTAGTGGACTCTATCGACAAGGAAAATGCCAAAATGACAGAAATGGAATTCAAAATATGGATGGCAAATAAGATGATTGGAATTGAAGAGAAAGTTGAAAAGCCACAAAAAGAAGCCAAAAAAATTTTTCAGGAAATCAATGAAAACGATGAAAAGTTGCTAGAGAGCTAGACAACATAACAAAGGCTATAATAGAATTTAAAGAAATGAAAGAGTCATTTAGGGAATTTCAAAACACAGCAGAAAGCTTCAACAACAGACCAAACCAAGGAGAAGAAAGAATCTCAGAGCTTGAAGACAAGGCTCTCGCGATAATCCAGTCATTCAAAGAGGCAGAAATGAGTATAAAAAAATCCAAGCAATCACTGAGGGAGATATGGGACTATGTGAAATGAACCAACAGTTGAATTATAGGTATTCCTGAGGGAGAAGAAGAAAGAGCTAAAGGCACTGAAAACCTATTTGAGGGAGTTATTGAGGAAAACTACCCTGATATTGCCAGAAATTCAGACATACAGTTAAAAGATGGACATCAAACATCGGGAAGATTCATAGCAAATAGGTCATCTCCAAGGCACATCAACCAGGGACAAGTCAAAATGAAGGAGAAAATTCTGCAAGCTGTAAGACAAAAGCATCAAATAACCTACAAAGGAAAACCCATCAGGCTAACTGCAGACTTCTCAGCAGAAACCTCAGAAGCCAGATGGGACTGGGGCCCCATCTTCAATCAACTTAAACAGGCCAACTGCCAACCTAGAATTTTGTATCCTGCAAAACTGAATTCCACAATCGATGGAGAAATTAAGTCTTCTCCAGGCAAGCAAACACTGAGGGAATTTCCCATGACCAGACCTGCCCTGCAAGAAATATGCAGAACAATGGCTTTTATTAAAAAGTCCAAAAACAATAGATGCTCGCATGGATGCAGAGAGAAAGGAACACTTATACACTGTTGGTGGGACTGCATATTAGTACAACCCCTAACAGCAAAACAGTATGGAGATTCCTCAAAGAACTGAAAGTAGACCTACCATTTGACCCAGCAATCTCATATTGTGTATTTACCCAAAAGAAAAGAAGAGTTTTAATCAAAAAGACACCTGCAGTCGAATGTTTATCGCAGCACAATTCACATTTGCAAAGATGTGGAATCAACCCAAGTGCCCATCAATTCATGAGTGGATTAATAAAATGTGTTATATATATACCATGGAGTACTACTCAGCCATAAAAATGGTGAATTAATACTTTCGCAACAATCTGGATAGAACTGGAGACCATTCTAAGTGAAGTATGTCAAGAATGGAAAAATAAACACCACATGTACTCACTATTAAATTGGAATTAACTGATGAGCAGACATGTGCTCAGAGGGAAGTAAAACTCAGGGGAAATCAAGCAAGGTGAGAAGGGGAGGGGCAAAAACCTACCTAATGGGTACAATGAACACTATTTGTGTGATGGGCGCACCTACAGACAGGACTCAAACATTACAAGAGTGATCCATGTAACCTAAAACATTTGTACCTCCTTAATATTTTGAAATTAAAAAAATACAGTGTTATTGCACTTCATCATCCCCTTATACCTCCACTGTGTCAAAGATAAATAAAAATTGTTTTTTTATTAAGGGGAAAGTAGATACAGTATATTACTAGCTATGTTTATGACATCTTTGGGAATTCATATTTATATTCACAGATACATTATAAATTTTCAGGCACAAGATTTATTCCTGTGTTCTTGGCCATATCATTTATATTCATTTGAAAATGTTAATTAAATAAGAGACTGCCTCTTTATCCTCTAGTAATCTGATCTCAAAGGTGAAAAATAATTAAAATGGACTATTAGCGAGGTTCACTTATCTTCAATAAAGTTGTTTTCCTGTCAAAGAGCTAAGGTTTTACAGACATTTACATAAAAAAATTACTTTATACCTTATGCCTGTCAAGATGGAAAATAATTTGCCTAGAAGCAACAGGAAAATATGGTTATTTATCCTTTGGCAATATATGTAACTTCAAATTCAATGAGCTAAAAATCTGTTCCTTTTAGAATATAAATTGACTGTCAAAAATCTGCATACCAAATGATTATGGTGCTACATATTTCTCTCTTAATTCATGCACATCATGTATTGTGGAACATTACCTCATATGCTGCAATCATCACGTGTCATATGTGAGATACTTAAAATATATCATGAGTGTCCTACTAGATATCAAAGCCATCCAAGACTAATTAACTTATTTTACAGACTGTTTCTCATTCTTCTCTCAGAACATACAAACATCAGAAATCAAAAGTCAGTCTAAATGTTTGAATACCCTATTGTAGTAAATCATAGAATCTTAGCTTGCTATTCCTTGGTTATCTGTAGTTTTAATTTGGATTTATGTACTTGATGCTTTTTAACATTCCTTTGGAGCAATTTAATAAATTATACAAAAGGCACTCCTTTTCATATTGAACAGACTCACAAACTGTGAATTATAGTATGTGGGTCAGTCGTCATTTTAATTCACTGTTGGTTTTCCCAGAGTCAAAGGCTCTGTCTTGCTTCACTGCAGAGCAAAAGTTACACTCCTTTTAATTTGGGAGCATCTATACATAAGAGAAAAAACCTGCAGCAGAGAATCAAGCTGATTTCCTTTTACAAATCTAGTGGACATATTAAGATTTCGAGCCATTTGGCATCTGCACTACCTTAGAGGAAGGTCAGACCCAGAACTTGGCAAGACACAGAAGGAAGGTGTGTGCTGTGGCTTGGCCTCCGCTGTCTTTTCCGTGCAGGGTGATTGTGTCTGCAGAGTTCAGGCATAAGAGAATATGAGTGACTTATGCATGTCCCTTGTTCACCAAGGGCATAAGCCTTATAAACACACATTCCTCCACCCCACATCCACGTCCCTCTTCTTCTGACACATGCTTTATGTACCTCTACTTTTCCCATACGTATCAGAGTCTGGAGCAAATACAGAGGTAGAGCGGGCTGGGAAAGTTGGGGGCCCTCTGTGTCAAGAGCAGTTATGTGCCCCTTGCCTGCCCTGCAAGAAATAAATGGCAGTGAGTCTCTTAAGAAAATTTGTCAAAGTCAAACAAAAAGAGGTAAGAATAATAACTAGTCCTTACTCCTGAGAGGTCCTCACCCATTCCTATTTTAAAAAGCAGGATCTTGTGCTTCCTGAAACAAACCCTTCAGCCTAGGGGTTAAAACTTGTGGGTTTCAGCTGTCTGAAGCTCGGAAGTTTATTCCGATACTCGTTGCCATCCAGTAATCAGTGACTGTGTACCAGGATTTACCTACCATCTTGCCTGAGGTAGCTGGTTGGTTCCATATCCATCCTGGCCCAGCCTTCTAGAAAGACACTCAGTCTCAGGGTGGAGGAAACCCTAAGCCTTCCCAGAAAAGAGCAAAGAAAAGGAAAACTCTAAGAAGAGTTTGCTGGCTTGGGTTGTAATTTCTGCACTTTTATGACAAATTCTTGTAATGTTTACTCATTTTTCCCAAATTTTCCCGGAAAAGGTTATACTTCTGCCTCCCAGGGTTTGCAAGTAATGCTGACACATTTTTGTAGCAGCCGTCATTGAACAATACTAACTTTTCTTCTAGTTTTCATCAGGATGTTAGAGTTCTTACAAG
The DNA here is from genome assembly GCA_963574885.1 of Lepilemur ruficaudatus. Lineage (NCBI taxonomy): Eukaryota > Metazoa > Chordata > Mammalia > Primates > Lepilemuridae > Lepilemur > Lepilemur ruficaudatus. The sequence goes on from CAUYRT010023594.1 coordinate 9,440, forward strand.
TGGGACATATGAAGTATTAATATTTTGTTTGTGGTTTTGAGACCATATTGAGGCAGAAGCAATAAAGGAAATGGTTTAGGAAATTGTTATTGAACTTGAGTTCTCCCAAACTGGACACTTTATCTTTCTAGAAAGTTACCCTGATGTCTCTGAACACTGAAATCCTTTTTTTTCTTTTGCTCTCTCCAACTTTATCTCCTCTCCTATTAACTAATCTGAAATATGAATTATTTTATTCAGTAAATAACATAGAAAACTACATAATGGTGCTTTGCAAATAACAGGTAGTCAATGAACTCTTCCAGAATGAAAGAAATTCACTTGTGGCTTAGTAAATTGGCATGCTTAGCAGAGACACATTCTAATAAATCATTGCTATTTTGTCCCTGAAAATAATGTTTTATTTTTTTCTAATGCATATTCTTTGTAATGAATTATATATGAATATATAAATGAGAAAATAAAAACCACCCATAATTCCTTCATCACAATGGTATTATTTTGATGTGTATTTTCTTTTGGTATACATTTCATATACATGGCTTGTTTCCTGTTTCATTTTCACTTACTGTTGTATCACCCAGCCCATGGAAATAGACTTGAGTGTGCTGATTCCCCCACTGAGTGGTGTCAGCAGGGCTGAGCTAGATGCGAATCTTCCATTCTCTACTTAGTGGAAGGAAAGGGTGCTCTGACTCCCATGCCAGCTCCAGCAGTGAGCGGGGCCTCCGTGCCCACCCAGAAGCAACAAGTATTAACCAGGCGGTGTGAGGCAACTCCAGTCGCCGCTAGATTGAAAGGAGAGATAGATCCACAACTGGAGACTTTAGTACCCCACTCTCAGCAATTGATAGAATTAAAAGACAGAAAATCGTTTTGGTTATTCTAATTCCTTTATATTTTCCCAATAAATTTGGAATCAGTCTTTCAATTTCTACATAAAAGCTTACTGGTATTTTAATTGCTTATCTATAGATAGGTTGTGAATCTATAGATCAATTTAGGAAGAACTGACTTCTCAACAACATTGACTCTTTTGATCTATAAATTGTTACATATTTTCATTTATTTAGGTCTTATAAAATTTCATTTAGAAATATTTTATAATTTTTAGTGTATGGGTCTTTCATATATTTTATTAAATGTATTCCTAAGTATTTCATATTTTGATGCCATTTAAAATAACATTTACTTATAATCTTTAGTCTTCATTCTTGGAGAATATTTTTGCTGTATATAGAATTTGGGGCTGACAATTTTTTTGTTTCAGTACTCTAAAGTATAGTCCACTGTTTTCTTGCCTCATTTGTTTCTGATGAGAAGTCAGTATTCATTTGCACAATTGTTCCCTTGTGTATAATGTGTCATTTCTTTGGCTTCTTTCAGGATTTTCTCTTCATCTTTGGTTTTTAGCAGTATAAAAAAAAGTTTTCTTCATATGTATTCTTCTTGGGTTTGCTGAGTACTCTCAATCTTTAAATATAGCTTTCTCCAAAATAGCAAAGGTTTCCGTCACAATTACTCAAAAATTTTTATGGTATCTGCTCTCTTTCTTTTCTTCTTCTATAACTTCAAATGTATGGATGATAGACCTTTTGAGATAATCCCAGAAGCCCTTGAAACTGGTTCTTTTTCTTTGTGTTGGAAAATTTCTATTGACTGATATTCAAGCTCCCTGCCTCTTTTAAATACCATCTTATTTCTACCGTTTATCTCATCCACTACATTTTTAATTTTAGCTATTATATTTACCAATTCCAGAATTCATCTTTGATTCTTTTTTATAGTTTCTATTTCTCTGCTATTTCTCTGCCCTTTCATTCATTATGGGTATATTTTCAATGATCAGAATTATAATACCTGGTTTTAAAATTATTTTCTACTAAGTCTAACATTTGGGTCATTCTTAGAGTTTATATCTGTTGATTATCTTTTCTCCCAAAATTTGCTCACATTTTCCTGTTTCTTTGTATTTTGAGTATTTTGGATTGTATCCTGGACATTGTGAATGTTCACTAGTGAAGACTTTGGATTTTGTTATGTTTCTTCAAAGAGAATTGTGGTTTTGTCCTGTTTAGTTTATGGGCAATTAGCTTTGTTGGACTTAAACTATGAACTCTGTCTCTTGGGCAGTAGTTCAAATTGCAGTCCAGTTCTTACAACCTTTGCTGGATTGGTTGCAGTCTGTCTTCCTATGCAAGTTCACAGGTCAGGCAGATATTTGGAAAGAGCATAAACACAAAATTTGTTGCTCTACTTCTTACATTCTCTCCTTCTTGGGATTCCTCCCTTACTTTCCAGCAGCTGGGTTATCCTGAACTCTGTATTCTGTTTCTTCAGCCCAGAAATACTGGATTTCTCTCAAAGTTTTAGTCACCCTGCACAATGCTGGCTGCAATCTGTCTTCAGACCAAAAGCCACAAGAAATAGAAAACTTATCCTGTGCCATTTTCTTAGTTTAGGTGTCAACTCCCTTCCAGAATCTGCCTGCTTTTGTTCACACTTGAGTTCTTCTGATAATTTTGTTGTTATTGTTTTTTTTTTTTGTATTTTTTTCACAGAGTTTATTTTTATTATCTGTGGAAGGATCTGTCTCGTAGGAATCTATTCAGCCATACTAAAAGTGAAATACCAAATGATATTGTTTTTTAAATGCTTTTAAAAAATCCATTCTACTTTCTTTTTGCTAGTATATAAAATTACAACGGATTTTTATATAATGGTCTTGTGTCCTATGTCCTTGCTGAATTTACTTTATAGTTCTAGTCACTGTTTTGTAGATTGTCAGTGTATTCTATACACATGATCATTTTGTCGGTGGCAGTTTTACTTCCCCTCTTCAATCTGTATGTATTTCATTCTTTTTTCTTACTTAATAACACTGGTTATAACTCCTAGTACAATGCTTAATACAAATGACAATATCAATATCCTTCCCTGTTCTTCATCTAAAGGTGAAAACATTTGGACTTTCACCATTAAAGGTGATGTTAGTGTAGGTTTTTCATAGATGCCTTTTATCAGAACATTCTCTTTTATTCCTAGTTTGCTGTAAGTTTTTAATGTAATTTGGTGTTTAATTTTGTCAAATGCTTTCTTTGCATCTCTTGAGGCAATCATATGGGTTTTCTCTTTTAGTCTGTCAAGATGGTGAATTACATTGATATTTGAATGTTAAACAAATCTTCCATTCCCAGGGTAATCCTACTTGTACATGATGAATTTTCCTCTCTATATATTCGTGTGTTTGATTTGCTAAAATTTTGTTGAAGATTATTGCCTCCATATTTCTGAGGGTAATTGACCTGGCCTTTTTTTTCTTGTAATGTCTTTGTTTGGTTTTATCAGAATAATGATAGGCTAATACAATGAATTGGGAAGTTTTGCTCTGTTTCTGTTTTCTGAATGAGTTTTTGTAGGATTGTTATTTTTCCTCCATAAATGTTTGATAAAATATGCCAATGAAGCCATTGCATCCGGTATTTTCTTTGTGGAAACATTTTAAATTATAAATTTAATATCTATAAAGGTCTCTTCAAGGCTCTTCAACCCATTTCTATTATCTTGCATCAGTTTGGTAATTTATGCCTTTTGAGAAATTTTTTCATTTAATTTAAGTTGCCAAATTCATTAGCACAAAGTTATTCATAATATTTCCTTAACCTTTTAATATCTGCAAGATTTTAAACAATGTCTTCCCTTTTATTCCTGATATTGGCAATTTGTGTCTTTTCTCCTTTTATACTGAAGAGCATTGAACTTACATTATCCATAATAGGCTTTTAGAAATATCAAAAATATTGGGCCACACCCTAGGAGAGAGTTTCACCTTGAGGTAGGCATTTCCCTGAGGCCAAGGGCAATGCTTAGTTAGGGACACATCTGTGAGCTGTTAGCAGTTAACATTCCCAGCAGACGGGGGATGTGTGCATCGGCCCAGAAGAGGAGATCTTGGCAGAGAACGGCATTATCCGCTTTGTAAAGGAAAACACATTTTGAATATGAGATAAAATTTGAGCAAAAGCAGGGTGTTAAGTAGAGAGAGATTTGCAGAGACAATATGGAATTCGGCTTGCTGAGGGCCAAGGAGCCGAGAAATAAATGTGGGAAGGGCCCAAACTAGTGCTGAGCAACCTGGGTTCTCTGGGTCCTCAGGGGCCTAGGGAAATACTCATGTGGATCCCGGGAACAGGGACAGGTCTACCCAATGAACTATGTCACTTTATGTACTTACGTTGAGTATCTCATGCTGATGGGCACCTTGACTAATGGAAATGGGTATTTATTTTTGCTCAACGAATACAGAATGTATTTATAGGTTCCTGATCAAGAGAGTAATTCTAACGTAATCTCAAATTGTAAGTCCAGAGCTAAAAATTTAACTCTGGAAATGTAAATTTGTTATTGTGTATTTTAGACAGGTTTTAAACAAAGTATTTTTTTCTCTTGGAAAAAAAAAAGTCTTACAAAGCTTTCTTTAATTGATAGTTTTTTGAGTGTGTACGTGCACTAATAATATTTATTATTCACAAATTATCCAGATGCGAATGTGTTATACAAATGTAGTTTCTTTAACACCTCTTAAAATTCTGACTATCATTCCAAATGGAGATGTGCAGGTCTTTTTTTCTCCTAGTGTTTGCCAGGAGCACAGTCTGTTTCTGATATTGAGAGGGTGTCCCTCCTTTCCTCTTTAATTACGCAAAATTCCTACCCTTCTTGCCATGAGAATCTGCTTCCAAGAATATATCTGAAACTCAAAGAACAAATGCTGGCTATCAAGAGGGTTATTCCTTTCCAGGTCAATTTGCAGGTTTATTAGGAATCAAAATACAATTTTAATTAGCTGGTAAGTATAATTTCTTACAGATGCTCACAAATCTAAATCCCAAGTCTTTCCAAAACCACTGCATCTCCTTTACCTACTAGCAGAGTTGCTCTAAAACCTCTGCCACATGGCTGCTTCACCTTGGTTGGGCTACCTTCAGAATTGCCTAACGTAACGAACACCACACTCACCATCTTCTCCCTTCCACATTTCCATCTCTCTCACCCTCCACGCCTCATTTCTGTTCATCCTCTGGCCAACCAGTTTCAAATCTCAGTGTCATCTTTGGCTTGCCCCTCTATGATTGCTTTTCATATTCAATCATCCACCCAGCCACAATGGTTCTAGCATGAAATGCCACTGTAATTTTTCTATTTATTTTCATGTATGCTGCCATGTCCTTGGAGCACACTCTCATCACCAAGACCTGCCTCCTGACCTCCTTTCTTAAAAGATTTCTGTTCTTCATTTCTTCCTTCATGGAGACAAAAAATTAATTTTTTAAAATCGTGTCACTCCCATGTTCTAAATTCTTTAATAATGTGTATTTCCCTACAGTCCCCAATCTTTTTACCCCAACCCACTTTCTAACGTTTTCTCTCTCCCTCTTTTTCTCCTTTGTACAGCCCATACAGTTTTGTTCACCCTTCTAAGCATGTTGGATACTCCTTATTTTTGGCCTTTCCTTGTATAAGAGAGTTCCTACTCCTGTAGGAAAGGAGGGTTCTACTGCTAACCTGTAAAAGATTCTTCCAAATTTTCAACCTTCAGCTTACCTCCTCCTTTCTCCATGAAAAATTCTCTGGTCACTCTGGCACAGAAATCTCTTTCTGTAGTCTGAACATCTAGGACTCTGATTCTCTATTTGGTACTTATTGCTTTATATACTTAGCTTCCCTTTTTGGTGTAAACATTTTTAACAGGGTTAAAAATATATCAGACATAACCGTGATCCTATGTCTCCCTTCAGCTGAAAGTGAATCCTAGGCTGAGCCTTTTCTTTTGTGGAGCAAATAGGAGAAGTGGAGAGAAGAGGAAATAACTCTACCTAACAGAGGGGACTGGGCAGGTCCGCTAAAGAATCCTCGGGGAGAGGGTGGGGCAGAGAGGAGGAGAAGCAGGGTGATGGCAGGTGAAGTGGTTGATTTGAGAGATTTGGAGAGAGGAAAATTAGGGATTGGAGGAGTCATGGGGTTTCTACAATATGGAGAGAAAGTCATGCTGTGTCTGATGTGGCATAATTTTCCCCTTGCACCTTATCAAGAGGCCTTCAGTAAAGAACTGCAGATTGTGTCAGATGTTTTCTTGTTAAGTCAGATTCTGTATCTTTTTTTAAAATTTTTTTTAAATTTTTAAATATTTTTAAATTTCAGAATATTATGAGAGTACAAACATTTTGGTTCATGTAATGCCTTTTCCTCACCCAAGCCAGAGCTACAAGCGTGCCCGTGCCCATACGGTGCACTCTGCACCCATTCGTTGTGAGTTTACCCATCCCCACCACCCCCTCCCACCTGCCCAGCACCCAATGAATATTACTTCCATGTGAGCATCTAAGTGTTGATCAGTTAGTACCAATTTGATGGCGAATACATATGGTGCTTATTTTTCCATTCTTGTGATACTTCACTTAGAAGGATGGGCTCTAGCTCCAAGGATAATATAAGAGCAGATTCTGTTTCTTTTTGATGTGACACTGTGTAGCAATAGGTTTTCAGGTGAGGACAAGTAGTAATTCTTTACACACACACACATACACACATGTCTTTAATTTCTTTTGTGACAATCTATATACTTCACAGGATCCCAAGCAATGCCAAGCACTACTACGAACATAAGGAGCCTGCCTGCTAACTTGGATGTTTGCCTTTTGGTGGAGTTAGACCTTCGTGCCCCTCTTCACCCAATTCCAATAGTCCTGTCATGGTCTCCAGTGGGTCTCCCACTGAGATGCATGTATCCCAGTGAGTACGCAAGGAGATTCATTAGGGTTTGGAAAGAAAACAAAATGGAAAAAAAAATACATATATGCATATACCCACAAAATCATTCTTTAAAATTTTAATTTTTTGGTATGTTTTATAATGAACATGCAAAGTGAAATTGTCATATAATCGAAACTGCTTGGCAATTATAGTACTAGAATTGTAAATATCTTTTGAAAGTTTCTAAATCATGAATTTCCAGGCCTGGATATATTTTAGAGAGCTGGACACTTTAAAAAATACAGATTCCTAGACCCCATCTCAGACCTACTGAATCAGTAATAGGTTAATGTTAGGGACAGGAATTTGAAATTTAACAAGCTCCTTAGTTTATCCTGAAGCAACCCAACCATAGCTCTGCTTTCCACTGAAATCTAAATCCTTCATTTTCTTGAAGTGGAAACGGAGGCCCCTAGAAGTAAAGTGACTTGCTGAGGCCACAGCAGTTTAATAGCAAAGCCTAGACCAGGACCACGGTCTTCTGTCTTCTAATTCCATGCTTGTTCTATTCTTATTTATGTGGTTGATTTTCAAACAATGGGCAGAGTTTTCTAGCATTTCCCAGACGCTCCCTTCTCCCATTCCATCACTCTGGACACTTCCCAGGGGTTTATTATCTGTGGAAAGACATCCAGTATGATGTCATTAATATTGTTGCTAGCAGAATCATGAAGAAATTGAGAAAGTTCAAGCTGTAGCACAGATGGCTTGAGTTTCAGATGGAACTCACAGCACTACTAAATCATGTCAATTGTGGTTGAAAAATACAAAAGCTTTTGAGCTTTTGTAGATATGATAAGGACCTCTAATAAACCCATTGTCAGCATAGGTAAGTGGGTACACGGTGGTCCTCACAATTAAAATAGAGAATTTGGGGGAAGGAACAGGTTGAGGGATTTTGCTGGTACATTAGTTATCTATTTCTGTGTAACAAATTGCCTCAAAATTTAGTGGCTTCACACGCTGCCCATTTATTATCTCATGGTTTCTGTGGGTCACCAGTCAGGCACTGCTTAGCTAAATGCCTCCGGCTAAACAGTTCTCACAGCTGCAATCAAGGTGTTGGCTGGGGTTGCAATCTCATCCGACGACTTCCAAGCTCACTCCTGTGATTGTTAGCAGAGCTCAGTTCATCGAGGGCTGTTGGACTGGAGACCTCTGGTCCTCACTGGCTGTTGGCCTGAGACCTCCCTCTGTTCCTTGCACAGGGCCTCTCCATGGGGCAGTTCACAACATGACAGCTGGTTTCCATCAGCCTGGGCAAGTAAGAGTGCAAGAAAGAGCAAGCAAGATGGAATCCAGTGTCTTTTGGTAACTTAATATTGGAAGTGACATCCCATCCCTGCTGCCACACTCTATGGGTTAGAAGAGTCACTAGGTCCAGCCCACACTCAAGGGTGGGGTAGGGGGTGGGGATTGCCCCTGGGCATGAGTACCCAGAGGTAGGGATCACTGGAGCCCTTCTTAGAGGCTGCTACAACAGTTGTGCTTGAATGTCTGTGGGAGAACGAGGTGAAGGCATCCTGCAGGAACTTGGATGTCTGAATTGGAAGCTCTAGGGAGCTGTCTGGGCCAGAGATACAGACTTGGGAGTTAGTAGTATGTTATGAGCAGGGGGTGAAATCATGGGAATAGATCAAGTCAGCCAGGAAAAACATTTTTTTAGGTATCTGCTAATTACTAGTATTGCTAACTTTGTTGAGAAAATTCATATTGAAAGTAAAAACAAAAACAGATGTAGAGAAAGATAAATGTGGCTAACCAAAGCTACTTGTCACTCCTAACTTAACCAAGACTTTTAGATTGGTCATGAGAAATTAGGTTAGGGCAAGTGGCATTTCCTGGCATAATTAGAATATTAAGATCCTAAGGTAAAAGCTCATTCTCCATAAAAATTCCTTAAAATAGGTGACCAGATGAAACCTGGAAAGTCTCCTGATGGAGAAAAATAAAGTCTAGTTTGCCCTTCATCACTTTTAAACCAGGGGTCAGATGGATCTCAGTGTTTCCAACAAGTTTTGGGTGATGGATATTATAAATATTCAAAGAACACATGAGTAGTCATAGTCATTTAAAGACCTGCTGCTCCCACAGGCAAGAACACCCCTCCCCTTCATAAACACACAGCCAGGGCGTGTTGCAGAAACCTTGGAGAGATAGGAGCATGTCACAGTGAAGGATGGGGAAACACTTCACAGGTCCCCTTTGGCCCATGTGTCTTTGCTTCATGCTCATTGCTTCTGCCTGGAATGTTCTCCGCAGCCTGTTTTAGGCAGCCAAATCCTACCCTCCCTTCAAGGCCATACTCAAATCCCATCTCTTCCATTAAGTCTTCTGCCTGGACCGCCCCCCACACTCCCTCCTCCACCCCAGCCCAGCCCACATCTTTCCTCTCTGGATTCCTGTCCTGGTGCCACCCAATAAGCCCCAAGCCATGTTCTGTGCTTTCTTACACACCAGGGGTTGGTAAACTATGGCTGCATAGGGCAAATATCCCCCCACTGCCTAATTTTTATATAGCCTTCAAGCTATGCAGAGTTATTGCATTTTTAAATTGTTGAAAAAGGTTGAAAGAATATCTCATTACACATAAAGATTACATGAAATTCAAATTTCAGCATCCATAGACAAAGTTTTACTTTTGTCATGAAATTTGCTTTCTTTTTCCTCTTGGCCCCCAAAGCCTAAAATTTTTACTATCTGTCACTTTATAGAAAGTTTGCTGAACCCTGCTACATGCACTCACTGTCTCCCTCCTGAGAGAGGGGGTAACCCTTTGGGGCAAGGACACAGTACTGACACTTTCTGGTGGCTTCTGTAGGCCTACCGGAGTTCTGGAACACAGAGCTGGTGTTTGGTAAATAGTTGTTGAATGAAGCTGAGAATGTGTTTTTAATTTGTGATGGATATAATGTTATGTCCTTTCTTGCTGTCCAGGCCTCTTCTTTATTCCCCTCTGCTGTTGGGCTGGTATCTGTTATGTCTGGTAGAAAAAATGACAGGGAATACCAGGGTGGGTCACAGAACTCATGGAAAACACAAGTGAAATGAAGTCTGGGAACCACAGCTTTTGTTTTGGGTGGAGAACAACTGTTTGCTTTGGGGGATTGAGGTAATGAAAGTTATTTCAATAACATAATTCAACAGTTGTACATGCTTTCTGCCAGAAGTACAGCTAGGCAAACCTCACCCAGGGTCCCCATCTACAAAATGCAAAGGTTAAACCCTAAAGTGCTAAGAAAATTCTCTTCCCTGTTCAGCAGAAGACAAAACCATATGCACACCCTGTATATGACTATGTAAAATGCACCAGATGGACAAAGACTAGAGGGAAAATGAGAAAAATATAAACAGTGTGTTAGGGTGGTAAGATTATGGAAAAATACTCTTCGAAAAATCCTTTCTTTAAGTAGTTAAAATATTTCTATAATAACTAAAATTTGTGAAAAATGATGAAAATGAAAAAATTATTTTTTTCTAGCATGTATACATTTTTACCTTTTTAAAAAAATACGTTTCACCTTTCTCCCTCACAAAATTATAACTTTATATTTAAGTGGGAATTGTGTAGGATCCTGAGTGTAACATACAGACACAAACATATACAAATTTTCCCTAAAAAAAAGATCTATTTATGTCATTTTAAGCTACTCTTCTTTAAACTGTACCCACTCTGAAACTGTAAAATGGGGAGAATAGCAACTAACATTCCACTTAACACAGTGCCTGTTCTAAGCAAAGGCTCAGGAAGTGGCAGCTGTCACTGTAAGGACCTCTTCCAACACTTTAGATCTTATGATTCTTATGGCAAAAATGGCATCCCCTACACAATTGAAGCCTCAGCTTCTGGCACAATATTCAACATATAGTGCCTGGCTTTCAATCAAAATTGGTTAAATGAGCACATGGACTAAGTAATAAAAAAAGAAAAGAAGTGGGACATGCATAGAGGTACTATGCTAGCAATTGGACAACTGAATCCCACCTTCAGTTCTTCAAAGTTAAGACCCATTCATTCATATTACCTCCTGAGAGGGAGTAATGGGGCAACTGAGTCACAGCCAGGCAATAGAACACACCAAGGCCCTGTCAGTGGCTGTAGAGGTTTAGGTCTTTTTCTAACACAGAGAATGAATGACAAGGAAGAATGGGGTGAGGTTTTAAAGTTGCCATCTTATCACCATCCAGAAAGAAAGTTCATTCATTCATTTGTTCATTCAACAAGGACTTATTGAGAGCCTATTTTGTACAAGGAATTGTCTTCTATGATAAGAATGTGACTGGGAACTATAATAGAAACTGAAGCAGAGAGGCAGAGAAGGTCACCATGGCAGCTCTTGTGATCTCTTCACTTCCTGGAGAGATCTTGGTGATTGCAGCATGGAATAAATGGAGCTCTCAAGTAGGATGTGGTGTCGATTCAGACAGCAATGAAGGTTAAGGAATGAAATCTTAGCCTCCCAGGAGACACGAGAGAAGTGTCGTGGATACTGGGAGTGGCTCCAGTCTACATCAACCTTAGACCTTGACTGAGTTTTTGTGGCCACAGATGAGTTAGCTATGATGAAATGGAAAGTACCCTCGACTTGTAGTCGAAGGCATGGTTTTGAATCCCAGCCCGGCCTTTCCTACTGGTTTTATAAATTTGAGCAAGTTTCTTAACTCTTCTGAATGTGAGCTTATTCATCTATAAAATTGAGACAAAAGTATTTTCTCTCATAAGGTTTGCATTATTTGTCGATTCCTGCATAATAGATCACCCTAATAATTAAGTAGCTTAGAACAACAATGATGTATTTATTCTATGGGTTGGCTGGACAGTTCTGCTGATCTGCTGGGCTCGCACATGTGGCTAAATTTAGTTGGTAGCTCAGCAAGAGTCTTGACTTAGCTGAGACAGCTGGGGCTGTTTCTCCACCTAGTCTTTCATCCTGGACTTCTTGAAGGCACGGCCATCTCAGTGAAACACCAAATAGGGTAAAGAGGAAGCTGCAAGGCATCTTAAGGCCTAACCTTCAAAGTCACACAATGTTACTTCCACCATATTCTATTAGTCAAAGACACAAGCCCAGCTCACATTCAGAGGGTTGAGAAACAGACTCTACTTCTTGACAGAGGAAGATAACAAATATTGTGGCTGTGTTTTTTAATCCACCACAAGGTTGTGGTAAAGACTACATGAGATTAGGTACGTGAAGGTATTATTTTTCTCTTTATATATGTAAGTAGGTATAGTTTCTGGCAGCTGTCATATATGCATTATATTTTGATCACACTCACTAAGTGTCAAAAGCTAGTTTTTGATGATATAGTTGATTGTATCATGAGAGATCTACTTGCCACCGTCAATGAGGGAAATTTAGGTTACATGAAAGTCTAGTTCACTTTTTGTGAAGTCATGATTTAGTTTGCAATGGATGACCTGGAAGCTGATTTTAGAGTATGCTTCTTATGTATTTGGAAGTACTTTATCACAGTGAGCTCTATGCATCCTCAAAAGTTCCTCAGATGGTATAGTGGACATTGGAATTTTTTTTTTTTGTGCCTTTCAAGCATCAATGCCCTCAGTTTTTGGTGCATAAACAAAATAGTGTTTTGGCCATCCTTCATGAAGTAACCATTTCCCATGACATGCAGTCTTATTGGGACCATCCATCAAGATGCTCCATTATCCCTTGGCCAGGATTGTGATCAGGTTCCCCAAAAAGCTAGGTCAATAGGATCCTATCCTTTGAATTTGAACCTTCAGAGGCACGGCAAAGGAACCAAAATGGCTGGAATTGATTTACCCAAACAGCATCACTCTGAAGAGGTTCTCTGCTACCTCTATCCCAGAACTGTACTAGTCCCCATTTTATCCCAAAGTCAAGTTCAATGAATCATATCATAATCTGATAATACTTAAATTTTTTTTTTTTTTGCTTAAGTTGTCCAGAATTAGTTTTCTTGCTTGTGACGGAGAAGGCTTGCTGACACAGATTTTTATGCAGGAAATATAAAGTGATGAGCATGCTCTTGAAGCTAAAAATGCCAGAAGATCCCAACTGATCAAACAACAATCAACAAACTATTTATCTTTTGTTAGCGTTTTCAGGACAGTGTGTAAGTTTCCATGAATAACATATACAACCTTGTCCTTAGGGATCTATAATACAGCCAGGGAGAATAAATATAATGGATACAGAAAAAATATATATAGTTCCCTATAACAATAGAATAAATATTTCAATTGTCAGTGCCTAACAGTACTTGGTACTTAGTAGGCATACTATAATTATGTATTAAAGTTAATTAATTATTAAGTGAATAATTCAGTCAATCAGTGCAATGATGTTTGAACAAGAGAGATTGGCCTGAACCAAAACACCTTATAAAAAAGGAGAAATTTGAACATATTTTCTTAGGATGGATTGAATTCTTTGAAATTATGAGATAAGACAATGGAATTCTAGCCTGTAGACGTATTTTGTAACAGTACAAAACAACCTGTGATAAAACAAAACAAAACAAAACAAAACAAAACAAAACAAAACACAACACCAACCTATGATAAGTTTAAAGAGATGTAGGTCTTGAATCATCCAGCATCAAGAAAATTTTATTGCAAAGGCACAGATTTTCATTATTTGTTATTGAATTTTGTCACTAGTATCATACTGGTCTAACATATGTTGATTGCCTGGACAATGGGAATATTTCTTACATATTTAAAAATGCATTTCCCTTTCAGTAATCAGGTTCCTCCCAACTCCCCTTTCCTGTTGGTCTTCTACCATTCTGGTTAGGATGTGAGATTTATTGACTTAGAAGTGAAGTATATGGCCCAGAGCTCCTACCTAATGTAAAGAAGAAATAAGAGTCTTTACTGGAGGGAGAGGCCAAGGAAAAAAGAGGAGGAGGGGCGGGAAGCAAAAGCAAGCCAGATAAAACAAAGCATTTAATCTATATCCTTCTCTTGGAGATAAAACCCTGGAAGGTAGTTTAGGGTTGAGTTTGGAGTAATAGAAACGTCCGTAAATGCTGGATGGGGAGACTTGCAGGGCACTTGGGTTTGCTCTTTGCTTCCTGGGCAAAAGCCTTAGAAAAGTCCTGTGTTGGGTTGCTGCTGTCCAACACGGTAGTGAGTGGAAGATAGTAACAGAGAAGGGCACAGCGTGTCTTGCCTGCTCCTGGAGCATAGGGGAAGCAGATAGAGTTTCCAGATTCCCCAGAGGGTGCAGAACGGCCCAGAAAACTGGTGGGCAGGACTTAAGTTAAATGTCACTTCCTCAGGGACACCTTCCCTGATCACCTTAGCCTAGGTAGAACCCTCCTGCTTCCCTCCCCCACCCGTGACATATTATTCTCCAAGCAAGCACCCAGTACTTATCCTTCTTGGCACTTAACTATTGGGACATTACTTGTTGCAAGTCTGCCTTTCCCTGTAGACTTCCTCCCGTGTGAGGGGGGACACATTTCTGCCTTGCTCATTAATAAGTAAGTTTGGTTCAACAATGCAGTGAGAGGTACATAGTTGGTGCTCAGTAAATACATCGTGAATGAATGATCTCCTTTACTCAACTGAGAGTGTGTGACCAAGGCTTTAATTCATGAATCTTAAACCAGACCACACACTTATAGAACTATCACTTGAAATCATCTCATATGTTGCAGTTTTACTGTTTCATCTTCACATTGATGTATCATAGCAGTCAGCATGTCCATTATATTACCATTACAATCCTGTGTGGTGGTGGACATTATTAGTCCCATCTTGCAATTGGAAAGAAGTTGAATAACTTGCCCAGTATCTGGGCCCCTTTACAAACTATTACAAATAAAGAAAATCCCCTTTAACAGAATGCATTCCTAGGGTATATGTCTGTGCTGTCCTGACTTGACAGCTGGTGGCTGCTGCATAGGAATTTTCTAGGGATCTCAGTTCTAGCAGCCAGGGTTCAGTGTGCAATTTCCTGCCCTCCTAAACTGTTATAGGATGCAGGCAACCCAGGGAATTATCCATATAAGGATGACACAAATACTATATCCTTCAAAGCCACTAAATTCACTGTCTTGCCTATCTTGGAGAGGCAGCCGTGTGTGTGTGTGTGTGTGTGTGTGTTTTGGAGGTAAGTGGGGTCGTCCCGGGAACTCCAGTCTTAACTGTGGGCGTCGCAAGACGACCATCACGTCACCGCCCCCATCCTAAATCTTAGGTTCCAGCATTCACAGGACCCTGGGTTGGAATCCAGCTCTAAGTCTTAGAGCATCTTGGATTCAGCCTGAGTGGCTAGAACTAAGCCTCGGAAGAGCCACGCCTTGAATGGGCTCTTGACACCCGGGGGCAAGTGGCGGCGGCGAAGCCCCCGCCTTGGTCAGCACCTCAGTCTCCCCAGCCCCCCACCTCCCCTACTGCGGCCTGGGGCGGGGAGGGGGGTGTCCAGCCTCTGCTGGGTACCGGCCAGGAGAGGCGTAGGGAGGCGGGGGCGACGAGGACGGGTCTCCTCTCCGGCCAGGGCCTCCCGGGCCTCCCAGGCCTCCGGGGCCGCGGTCTCCGGCGCGCATTCTTGGTGCAGGTGGCACAGCTTTCTGCGCCGGCCGGGCTTCCCAGATCACGGGAGAAGCTAATCTCGGGTCTAGACCTCCCAGCCGCAGAGCGGGCTAAAACCGCTACTCCACCTCTTCCCATTTCTCTCCTCCCCACCCCAAGACGAAAAATCCCAGGCCTGGCAGACCTGATCACCTCTGCCTCCTCCCACTGCGCTAATCCTGCGAGCGAGGGAGGCCCCGCGCCGAGGCGGTGGCTGGCAAAGGGGAGTGGAAAGCGAGGATGGATGGGGCCGGGGGGTGGGGTGGTGATGAGGGGCATGTAGGAGGGGGTGTCATTTTCTTTTTCTTTCTTTTTTTTTTAAAAAGTATTTCTCTCGCGAGAAACCGCTGCGCGGACGATACTTGAAGAGGTGGGGAAAGGAGGGGGCCGCGGCAGCCGCGGTAGAGACTGTGGGTGCCACAGGCGGACGGGCGGCCACAGCTGGGACAGCTGCGGACGGAGCGGAACAGCGGCTGCAGCGGCCGGGACCGACGAGCAGCCCCCGCCGCCTCTTGGGGAGTCGGAGCCTCCACTTCTCCAGTGGGTGCAGCCGGGGTCCCCACAGGGGTCGGGCGGCCACCGCGGCTGGAGCTCCAGCCACGGAGGCTTTTGCGTTTGCGCCGCGCCGCGCCGAGGGCAGGGACAGGGACGGGGGTGAGGGGCTGTCCCGGAACGTGCACAGCTGGCGCTGGCCCTCCCTTGCCTGACAGCTTCCTGGCCGGGGGCTCCCGGTGCCGGGCTCCGCGTCAGATGCTCGGGGGCGGTGGCAGCGCCCGGAGCCGGCAGGGACGGCGCGGCGGGCTTCCAGCCCCGCGGCTTGGCGGAGAGGACAGGCTGAGGCGCTGGGGCGTTGCGAGTGCGCATGGCGCGCAGTTCGTGCCACTGAAAAAATAAACCCAGCGAGCTCGCCCCGGGGCTGAGGACCGCTCGGGACACGGGCGCTCTGCGCTGCGCTCTTGAGGCGGCGTCTGGGAGGCCGAGGGGTCGGCCGGAGCTGCTGCCGCCGGGGGCCTGGGCTTCTCGGCCAACTGTGGACCAGACGGTCTTCACTTACCCGAATTAACTGCGCCACGCGCAGGCGGCGCGCGGGTTGGGCTAGCTGGGGCATGGGGACCGCGAGGCTTCAGCATCCCGGTGCCGACTGTCTCCCCCGCCTCGGGGATTTGTCTCTGTGTTGCAGCTGGCAGGGGCCGCCTGAAGTGGGAGCAGCGCCTGGAGAAGGCGGGAGGAGCCCGGCCCGGGGGACGGGCGGCGGGAGAGCGGGACCCCGGCGGCGCGGTGCGCTTGAGGGCGCAGCGGCGGCCGCAGACCAAGCCCGGGGCGCAGCCAGAGGCGGCGGGGGCCGGCGGCGGCTTGGCATCATGCGGCGAGGGGGCCTGCTGGAGATCGTCCTGGGATTTACCGTGCTCTTAGCGTCCTACACGAGCCATGGGGCGGACGCCAATCTGGAGGCTGGGAACGTGAAGGAAACCAGGGCCAGCCGGGCCAAGAGAAGAGGCGGCGGAGGACACGACGCGCTTAAAGGGTAAAGGAACCGGTCCACTCCTTTGGTGTGGGTCTCCCCTCCCCCTTCTCCCGCGTTTCCAGATCTAGACCAACCGACAGGGGTGATTCTCGAGGCAGAATGCCCCTTCCGTGGCAAGACGTCCTGGGGGCACCTGAAAGGTGCTAGGGTTACGCAGTCTTCACCGAGTTTGGGGCCAAACCACCTTGCTCCGCCTAAGGGGTTCTGCCGCAGGGGGGAGGGCACGATTAAAAGGAGTCTTGCAAGGGCCATTGTTGAGGCAGATTTGGGAAGGCGATCATTCCTGGAGGAAGAAGGGGAGGAGTTGCGACTGAGAGGAGAGAAGCCCATTCCTTTCCCTTCGTTCCGATTCCGGTTGTGTCTAGAGGAAAGCACTTCCCTTGTGGGCATCTTTGTAGATGCTCTGTTTGAACGGGAACAAGGAGAGGAAGGGATTCCAACGACAGTCAGAGGAGAACAAACACGGTTAATAGTTGTCTCTCCTGTAAATTATACTTGTGAAGTTAGGGACTGAGTTTTCTGGGCAAGGCTTCCTTTCAGATGTCTACACTGGAAGCAGAGCAGGACAAGTGTTTCTGAAAACTTGTTTTCAGGTTGTTTGGCGAGCTCTGTTTCGCTGAGGCAGTAATGCTGCTGTGGCTGGCCTTAAGTGGGTGTTTTTAGCCAGTAGCGTATGTGTTATGTACATGCCATGGACAATTTCACCGGCTTCCCATGCCCCTGTTACAGAAGATGTTTCAGCAGGAAAGATTGAAATTAAACAGGTTGACTAAAAGTTGTCAGTTTCCTGACTTGAAGGGGGTTGGGAATACATTTCCTTTTAAGATTTTTCAGCTTGGAAAAGAAATCTGTCTTTCTGGGGTTGTTTAAATTCAAGCCTCCATAGAAACAGCAGGATGGACTATAAATGACCCCTTTTATCTCCTTGGAGGAGCCTGTTAAATGAACCCAGACTGTGACTATGCAGAGGTTTTCTATTAAATTTTAAAAATTATCACTGACGCTCTTTTCCTCAGTGGTTCTGTAGCTTGATTATATGGCCCTGAGTGACAGTGTCCACTCAGGTATGTGGCTGAACATTTCACTTACTCTTTTTTGCTATGAGCTGTTTTAATTGTATACATGTAGTGAAATCTGTGTTTTGATGGCCCAGGTATGAGAAGAAAGAGTACAGTAAACTGAACAGAGCAGTTTTTGAGTCCCTGTCTGAACTAGGAACAAGATGATTATCAGAGCCAAGTACTTAGGCTGTGGTAAAATATATATGCTTTTCTGACCCCGGAAAATAGTTATGATTAATTCGGTTCCATCTTGATCTTTGGGGGAAATAAACCCAGCATTCCAATAATGTTGGAAAGGAAATTTGCTTATCATGGTAAGTCTGACCCTGATCAGGCAGCAGACGTTTATTGCCCTGTGTGCAAGGCACATGGCAAGTTCCATAAATGAACTGAAACTCTGATTTTCAGATGTTCTTAAAAGGACTTGATTTAGTCCAGCATTTTTCCTTAAAAAACATATTTCTGCTATGCAATATTATTGTAACATCTATTCTGATAGCATTGCTCCTATACATAGAGGAAATGGAGGCTTAATTCTGTGGATAAAAATCTACAGGGCGACATTAAACCTGGTTAGACTTATGTCTCATCTGTGTGCTGTCACCAACCAGTATATTTCCTTGGGAGGCACAGTCCCAATGTGAAAATAGAAACTAAGCTTTACTTTGTTGCTTAACATGATGCCACACTTTCACTCATACTAGTGCTCATTTCTGTTCGGTTTTACATTTTTTTTTATGATTTAAGTGAGATACCTCTCTGTGCTCCTTACAGTATTTGATCACTAACACAGACCTTATCCTATTGCAAACTATTTATAAAGCCTTCCTAAAAACATGGTATTAGTAGAATAGTAATCATGAGTATTCCTAATTCTCATGTTATCTATAAGGTTTTATATGTATATGGTGGGTAAAAATAATAATCTAAAAGGATAAACTATTAAAAGTATTTTCTCCTACCTTTCAGAGACCACTTTTTTGTATATTTTTCTAGAAATATTACAGACATATATATAATGTATAAATATTGTATATAATATGTACACTTATAAATATGTGTGTATATACACATGTATGTGTTTGTCCTTTTTTAATACATGAAATATACTGCACCTAATATTCTGAACTTTATTCAGTTTTTATATGTCTTTAGTGCATTTATCTGTTAACACATATGGACTTACCTCATGCATTTCTTGTTGTATAGAATCCCATCATTTGCTGGAACAGCTTTCTAATGATGGCTTTTTAGATTATATTAAAGCTTTCACTATTATCAACATTCTTCTGCATACCTATGTGTAAATGTATAAGTTTATATGTGGTATAAATCAGTAAAAGTCAAATTACTGGATCAAAGGCTTTCCTGTAGATTTTAAACAAACACCAATTCTGATGTTAAGTTTGAATAAAATTTAAAATTTATTCTCTCTGCTTATTGCTATTACAATCTTACTTGAATATGTCCTTTAACTGTGCCCTGCTGTATAAATCATCAGGAAAAGCAGTGATGTATTACATTTTTCCAGTTATTGCTTAAAATTTCTATTTTTGCTTGTTAAAATATTACTAGCTTCAAAACTAACCTCTCTGACTATGGTAAAACCTGTTTACCATTTTGATGGAAATGCACAGTTTATGACGTGAAAGTGATTTGTAACCCCTTAGTCTGCCTGCTGCCCAGTTGGTGGCAGCAACTTTCAGCACCTCACTAGTATTTCCTCTAGTTAAAAGGTGCTTTAAACTCATCAGTATCTGCTGTGCACTGGTCCATTCTCCCCCACAAATACTGCCTTCTTGTTTTTCTCTGATGTGGCAGGTGACTACACAATCTGCCTTAGTATTCTTCTTAAGATATGTATTCCTTTCCTGTCCGCTGCCTCTCTTCACAGACTGGGGACCTGCCTCCTTTTCCCCTCACCGGCTGTGTAGTCCTAGCTTGTCTTCCTCTCCTTCCATCCTGTTGCAGGTGTTTCCCCGCTCCCCGCTTCCCACTGGGCAGCAAAAGTTGTTCCACAGTGGAAATTTAAGCATCCTCAAATTTCTTCCCAGCTTTTGCTGTTTTCTTAGAGTAAATCGCCAATTTCTGTTTTTACAGGAAATCTTTTTTTTCAATGGAATGAGTGTGGTCCCCATTCGCTCTGCAAAAATTGTTATTTTTCTCTATTTTCAAATGAGAATTTTGCAAGTTTCAAAAATATTTTAAATAGTAAATGGATAGTAGTATTCCTTTGCTTGAGCATTGCTCGACACGTGTGAAATGACTTTATGAGAAATAATAAAATCTTAACTTTGTTTGAATTTTAGTTCACAAGAATTTTTCTTACCCAAATACTAAACTTCTGTGATTAGGCAAAAAGTATGGGAGACCAGTCCAATATTTAAAAAAAACAACAACAACTCAACTCTATTTGAATGGTAGTTAATGTAACATTTATTTACGGTTGCTTTATTGTTTTAGCTCCCAAGTAAGGAAATATTACTGTTTCCTGCCAAAGGGAAAAATTCTTTACAATGAGAGCTCCTTTTCCCAAATCTCCGATAAGTTGGATTGAGACTTCTGTCCTTGTTGCCTGGTTTATTGCCGTATGAGGCCAGTTATACTTTACACAATTTATCCCCTTATACGTGATTCCTTTTGGTTTTTGTTTATTTGTTTATTTTTTTTCCAGAGGTCTTGTTGCCAGAAAAATACACATGGAACAGTTCGTACACAGAGTAGATTATGTGACAGCAAACTCCAAGGGATTAATTACACAGAAGTCTGTTATTAAAGTAAAGAACTTTAAAAGGGAACACAGAAAAAGTTTTGTAGACTTTATAAAGTCCATTTTACTTTATAAAGAGGACTCTAAGACTTTAGCTGTGGTCAGATGGGCTAGCAGCTAAATCTGGGGAAAGACTCTGGAAGTGCTGTGGTTTATCTTTACATTTATTGAAAAGATTAAGCTAAAATATTCAGACACAATTTTTGAAAAAAGATACAATATTCTTAAATAGATGATTTCGACAATTCCACATTTTAAACAAGAACATGGAGACAAAATATTTATTTCTGTGACTGATTTTGTAACATTTAGGACATAGAGGTTGTTTACAAAAATGCAAGTCATTGGTAACACAAATTAATTAAACATACATCAACCTATAGTGAAATGAGGTGGTGGAAATGGAATTACAGACATCCCTTCAAGTTTATTTGGAATTGTGAAGAATACTGAAATGTTCCTTTGTTGTCTTGTGTAGGAGATACTTAAAAATTATGTGATACTGTTGATTCTAATCAAGCAAAATACTGAAATATTATTAGGGAATTCATGCACTAGTTTGTTTACTTTTTCCTACAATAAGCCAATCAATCAGCCTAACCAATTTGGAAATTTTAGCTCTAATTTTCAATGTGAAAATAAGATTTTAAAATGTTTTCTTGAAAGAGAAATAAACTATTTTAACAATGTCTTTGTTTCAAGAAACTAACCCAGCAAATGGGCCTTTACTTAAGCAACTTAGACTGTTTTTCCGTGAAGTTTTTTGTGAAAGCTGACTCAATTACATGTCAAGCCTAAGTTATGTGGCTGGCGTATGAGAATTTAGTGTTTCACAAGTGTTAAATTTGATTTTCCCATTAGATTGTAAAATCTTTAAAGGCAAGAATCCTATCATAAGCATTTTACCACTAACTTATCATTAAATGGGGTTTCAAAGAGTTCATTAATTTAAGGAAGGCTTGATTGAATGCCAGCCTGAACTGAGCTCTGTGGAATGTCAGAGACATACAGCTTGGAGGGGCTCACCAGTTAGCAGAAGCATCTGGAACCACTAGTCCACAGAAAGGTATTGGTCATGAAGGGTATAGGGCCTGAAGTCTAGTATTAAGTAAGAACAAATACATAATAACAATTGTAGCCACAGTAGGTAATGTTTAGATAACATTTATGTGCCAGGCACTGCTCTAAGAGTTTTACATATGATAATTCATTTAATCCTTCCTTTCACAGATGTGAGAGCTGAGATACTCTGCAGAGGTTAAGCTCTAAAGACAAAGTCTTAATATTAAATTTTCTTTCTTCATAAATTTTAGTTATGGTTTTGGTTTTTCATTCCACAGGACAAAAATGCAGGCCTAAGACATTGGTAAAATTCCACTTAAAATTCCTAATATTCTTTCATGCTAGTTCACAAATCCTGAGTATGGTTAATCACACAGTGTTACTTGGTCAAATAGGAAACTTTCTGCAAAGATGTTAATAAAACAGAAAAAGAAATCATAGGTGTTGGAGCCGGCAGGACCTTGGATTGCATGTGTGCTATGTTTTAATATCATACCTTGAACTTGTGTTGAGGGTGGTGGGTACCATCACGGGCATCTTTCTTCAGCATTGTCCAGGCTTATGAGCTGGAGGCTCTGCTCATGATGTCACTCGGTCTCTTGCTCTCATGTTCCATGTGAGAAATTTCTCTCAGAATATATTTGCAAAAGGTATTTCTCTTTCCAGGGGAAATTGGTGTGTATTTTAAATCCTTACCAGTAAGATGAGTTATTTGATTCTTTCTGTTTCATTTTTTTTTTTACCATAGTTGCCCATAAGCTCAGAACCAATTTTCTTTTTATATTAAATTGCAGCAATAATTGCAAAAAATAAAAATTAGCTTTGATGTATCACTTACGATTGCTTTTTACAAATATTAATTCCTGTAAGGTGTAACTCCTTAATGAGGGAGAGTAAGCATATTTGTTCATTTAACAGATGAGGAAACAGAGGGATTCAGAGTCTCAGTAATCACTCCAAGGACATAAACTAGTAAGAGGTAGAGTTGGGAAATCTGGCTTCATCTGGAGCTCTTAGTCAGTATATTTTCCTGCTTTTCAATTCTAATAAATCTTACAGCTGGTGAGTTTCTTTCTTCCATGCTGTTGATACCTTAATTTCCCCAGAATCTCCTCCTACCGTCGCTGTGGGGAAGGGCTCAATGTTTATTGAAGGCAGATGCTGTTACAAGCCAAGGGAAGCGTTTTGTGGGAATGGGATTAATCAGAAAAGACTTCACAGTGAAAGTTTATCGGGGGTGGGCAAACGGTGGACCAAACTGACTGTTTTTGAAAACAGAGTTTTATTGAAGTAAAGCCATGCCCATTTGTTTGCCTATTGTCTGTGGCTGCTCTCACACTACAGCAGCAGAGTGGAGCAGTTCCGACAGAGACGGTGTAGCCCTCAAAGCTTAAGTATTTGCTGTTTGGCCCTTTAGAGGAAAGGTTTACCAACCTCTGATCTATGTGATAAAAAGCGACCGTCTACTAGGACTGAGAACTCCTTGAAGGCAGGCAGAGATTTTGTTTGTTTTATTTATCTCTAGGGATACCTAGGAACTGGGCGTGTGATTAGGTGTTCAACAGATAATTTTTGATGGTCGAACTCTGACCAGTTTTGATGGACTGATTGGGCGTGGCTAATTTTACAAAGTAGAGCTTGGAAGAAGTATAGGAGAGAAATCAAGGGAAAAGTCTGAGTGAAAAAGACAAAGTGAAAAGGGTAGGAAGTGTTTGGGGTCACGGGACATTGAGTTCAGTTGGGCAGGGTTTGCATTGCCTGGCTCCAGCCAGCACTATTCATAGTGTCGTAGTCTGTGAAACTGGCGCCCCCTGGTGTTGTGCAGTTTGCAGCCTGGAGCACTCTTGTGAGCCCCTGCACATAGTGACGTTGTTAGGGACTGGAGAAGGACAAATGGAAAAATGGACATCATGGGTTGTTGTGAAAGGTGAGGATGGAGAGCTAGTAAGGGATTCAGAGCTGGGAATGTGATCAGATCTGTGCTTCTCTGGCAAAAGTGTGAAAGATGGACAATCTAGAGAGTGGGGAGACTAACGACAGGGAGACTTGAGAGGCTGGCACAGTGAGCGTGGATGATGGTCTGAGCAAAGGCAGTGGAGGAGGCGAATAACTAAGGCTCAAGTGGTTCTAGAAGTAACACAGACGGTACTTGGCCAGTCACGTGTGAGAGACAAAGGGGATGCGCCCACCTCCTTATGTTTTGAAATGCAGTATACGCAGAGACATTACAGCACCATTAAAAAGAAGCTAAAGGGAAACAAGATCATTCCTAGGCCCTCTACTACCATGAAACAAGCTGTTTCCATTTGTGAGTGTTTTCATTATCTTATTGCTACTTAACAAATCACCCCAAACTTAGTGGCTTAAAACAGCAATTTATTATTTCTCATGATTCTGTGGGTCAGAAATTTAGACATGGCACAGTGGGGAATCTTGTCTCTGCTCCCCACAATGTCTGTGGGGCTGGAACAACCGTGATGACTTTTTCACATGTGTATCTGGTTCTGTGACCGCGTACTGGTCCCTGGAGCCCTGTTTCCTTGGGTGTGGTCTATCTGCAAAGAGCCACTTGTCTGGCTCTGCTGGGGGCCTTCCAGGTTTTAAAGCTCTCTCTCAGGCAGTCTCCTGCATGGATCTGTCCCTGGGAATGGCCACTGAGTATGTTTTTTTAAATGGGGAAACTGAGCCCCAGATGCAGTGACCAGTCCTTGCTCAGGGTGAGTGTCTGTTGGGGCTGGATCTTGAACAACAAACAGCCTGCTGACGCTGGTCACATGCTTTACCCCCTATGTTGACTGCAGGCTGACTTGAACGTTGGGGGCTGTGTGGGTGGGCTTGAATGGGCTCGTGTATTCTCAGTGCTGGCTGGGTTCCTCGATTCTCCTCCATATAGGCTCACATTGTCTCCTTCTACACATCGCTTTTCTACATGATCTCTCCAGCAGCATGGCCAGACTTTTTACATGGCAGCTCAGGCTCTCTCAAGAGCACAAAAGCAGAGCCTATCAGACTTTCTTCAAACTTAGCCTGGAACTGCATGATGCAAAATTCCATGCAAGTCACAGGCCTTGCTCAGATTCGAGGGCATGGACTAATAAGCCCTACCTTTTGCCATGAGGAGCAGCATGTATCTGCAGGGAGGGGAGAAAGGGTTGGGACTATCTTTGGAAACCAGCTCCACGGCGAGGCCATAGATCTTTGAGAAAGCTAACCAGATATTTTGAGTTTTAATTCCAAGTTGATCGAGCCCAGTTGGCTTAGTTCCCTCCTGAGGGTGCTTCATTGTATTTTGCTGCTGTGTCTATAGAATGAAAAATGCTCCATAATTCATGATATGGCTTCATGTTCTGTTAGATTAATGTGAGGGGCACTGTTCCTAATTTGTCCACAGTTCTGCATTTAGAGGGCACACAACTATCAGCAATAAGATTAAAGTTTCTAATGAACTGGTATATTGAGTTTTATTCAAATATAAGAATTATAAAACACCTCTTTTCTTTTTTCCTTTAGCTTTTAAGAAAATCTGTGACAAAATTAATGCAAAGTCACTCTAATTTATTAACTTAGGTGTTTGGTATGTTTTGCTTTCATTCTATATGGAATTTTATTTTTAATTTCTAAGGACAGCCTCATTTTTACGTACCTGTTGGTGTAATCTACCTCAACATTTTTTTTGAATCATAACTGCATTTTTTGGAATAGTAAATAAAAATAGATATGCAGTTGCCAATAGAAGTGGTGTTGTAATGAGCTGAACTCTATTATTTTTGTCATTAATGGAGTAGCCACATTGTTAAAATAACACTATATCAAATCCTAGTTTTAATTTTCCTGTGACTACCACTGTCAACTTAAGTGACTTTTTTTTTTGGTTGAATTTATCGCTAAGTCTGTGTATTCAGCCCCCTCAGACCAGAAGAGAGAGAGGAAAATTCCCTATCTCCACCATTCCCAGCCGAAGATGTATTCCAGACAGCAAGCAGCCTCAAAGTGGGAGAATTGCTCCATTAAACAAGTGGTTTTGTTCAGTGTTTTGAAGGGTTGTGAATTCCTAGACCATCAGTCATACTTACATTCAAATATAAGTATCCAAACACATCTAATTCCAAATATAGTACAACCATTTTATGATGTTGGTATTGGGAGACAGGATTTCTGTCTGCCCAATGGACACATTGTCTGCTGTTACATTTCATGGTTTTGAACTGAAGTATGGTAATATCTTTATTAATAAAGAAACTGTATTCCAGAGGCAGGATTTTATTTTATTTTGTGTTTTTTTTTTATTCTTCTCCTCCTTCCTCTTTCTTTTCTGTTTCTTCTTTTTCTTCATCACCATCTCCTTTGTCTTCTTTTTCTTGGAACTAACTTCATAAGCTGTGCTACAAATAAAATAGGGAGAATAGGAATATCAAATGAGAGTTAAAATCTTAACAATAAATAGATACTAACTTAAACATAACATTTTTACCTGGGAGCCTCTCAGAAAGAGAAACAGGGCTAAGGGAGGGAAGGAGAAAGGCTGACGGAAGTGGGAGGAGAGTTGGGAGAAAGTTCTAGAGTATAGGGCCCTGTTCTCAGAGTAGAGATTGGGTTTTGGCAGATATTGATGACAACTCCCTCACTCCAGGCAGCATTGGGATCAGGCAACCTGTGGCCTTAACCAGCTTCTTTAGGGGACAGAGAGCTTTTGGAGGAGAGTCAGGGCATAAAAGAAGGACAGATGTTTGGATGCTAGAAGAGATTCCTGTAAAAACATTTAGAGGCATGCAGTGGAAAAGCAGATTAATCCATCATTTATTATGCACCTATGTACATGGTACTGTGTGAGGTTGGTGCATCCCTCTCACTGTGGATAATGGCTTGTTGCCTATCATTTCCCCTGTCCTTTCAGTGCTATTAATAATTTTTAAGCTTGTGTAATCAGACCCTAATAGATTTGTGTCTTTGAAGAATAACTTTTTAAAGGCCCTTCTTATTTTTAAATGTTTTTACTTTTGCAAATGAAATCATGACTCATATCTTCTTCCATAGCCAGGCTATCCATCTTTACAAAAATTAATATTACAAATTAGAATGATAGTGGGACAGATTTTAGAAATTTATAAATCCTGGAACCGAGGCCCAGAAAAGTCCATTAAAACTGCTCAAGGTAGGCCGGGCGCGGTGGCTCACGCCTATAATCCTAGCACTCTGGGAGGCCGAGGCGGGTGGATTGCTCAAGGTCAGGAGTTGGAAACCAGCCTGAGCAAGAGCAAGACCCCGTCTCTACTATAAATAGAAAGAAATTAATTGGTCAACTAAATATATATAGCCGGGCATGGTGGTGCATGCCTGTAGTCCCAGCTACTCGGGAGGCTGAGGCAGAAGGATCGCTTGAGCCCAGGAGTTTGAGGTTGCTGTGAGCTAGGCTGACGCCACGGCACTCTAGTCCGGGCAACAAAGAAAAAAAAAAAAAAAAAAAGTGCTCAAGGTGTTTATTTTCCTCTCTACTTCCTAGGTATGGAAGCTGAGTCACATGGTGGCAAGAGCTGATTTAAGTAAAAGTATGAGGTTGGGTAGTAAGTAGATTGTGCCTCTTCTTTGTGTTCTTACCCTCGAGAGGTTGACTGGTGCAATTTGTCCGCTGTGCTTGAATAAGCAAACCCTCTGGTAATGTAGGCATGGGCATTTTTCTTTTTCTCATTTATTTGGCCTTAGGCAGTGCAATCAGTCTCTTAATGGTCAACCCTGATGGGGGGATACTGTGTAGTAGAGTTTTAGATCCTCAGTGCTAACCTGCTATCAAGGAGAGATTAAGTTGGGTGGGGTGGAGTGGGGCTTTTGAGGGAGGTAGTTGCTCTTGAGAATAGCAGAGAGGGGGTTGGACAAAGAGAAGTGGGAGTCTTCTTTGGGAAGTCTTGTTTGGGAGTCTGAAAGGTAACTTCTCCCCCAAACCCCACACCCTCTAATTGGCAATTAAAGAGTCAAATGTCCTGGGATTGGTCAAGGCAATTCTGGGTCTGTGATTAAGCTTGTTCTCTTGTTTTATAACTTCCTGACTCAGTTATCCAAACTACCAATTTATACATTTAGATTGTGTGTAATAAACATGCCAATGAAGAAAAAAATTCTTGATTTCTTGTCTTTTCTACCATATCATCTCCCCTAATAATTTTTTAAAACATCTGTCTAATCCAAGTGACAAACTACTTTTTGAGCATTGGCTATGTTTGAATTGGACCGAATGCTTAATTCTTAGAATGAACACCCTGTCTCAGCCCTGTTGATGTTATTATCTTCTTTCCAATGATTCCAGGCAGAACTACTATTTAGAATATCTTTCTCCCCCTTTACTGATGGGGTTACTGTCTGAAGTGATGTGCACAAGTGCTTTGCAGTGAAGGACTTGATATGCAACCTTTAAGTCGACAAATAGTTTTTAATCTTTCATGGACTGCTGCTGCTTCACACCCTGGAGTTTAGGCCACTGACCTCAAGTTTGCAAATTTTATATCCCATTACCACCCTGTGAGCTCTGTGCTCCCCAGGGCCACATAGTTGATGTTTTAGCTGGAATCTGAGAAAGTGTCTGAACATTTCCTGAAGAGTTGGCTAGGAGTGATTTGGCAGTTCAGTCGTAAAAACCCAGAGCTAGTGGCTGGGGTATATGTTATAATTACCTCACACTGTTTCCTATTTGAGCCTGGTTGTGGGTAGTGAGGTAGAGTGGTATTGCTTGTGGGACTTTATTTTAAAGGACTAAGGAGTCATTTTCAATGATCGCTAATAAACCGTTGGCCACGTTTTGAGAAAGGCTTGGAAGTGTGGAGATAGACATGTCTGCTGTCAAAGCCTGGATCCACCACCCACCAAGAAGAAACTTCAGAAAAGTGGCTTAACCTCAGTTTCTTCCCTTATAAACGAGATTATAACACTCATATTTCTCTGTTGTCCTAAGATTTAACGAGATAGTACATTTCAAGTTCCTAGTACAGTGCCTGACATGTTTAGCTCTGATGATGAGAATGATTAAAAGGCTGTTACAGATAGGGAAAATCAGAGGTGGAGTCAGGCGAGCAGACTGTTTTTTTATGGATAAAAGCAAAAAGTTAGACCATTAATGGCATTTGGATACCATGGTCTGCACTTTCTCATTTTAGAACTGATTATTTTCAGAAACACAGGAAGCAAACCTAAACATCATCAAAAATTTTAAAAATGTAATTTTAATGGAAACTTGCTATATCTGTGGATATCTGGTTATATTTAAAGGCGATTTGTGGATACATTTTTTATTTTTAGATTTCCCCTTTCCCCCAAACTGTGTTGCCTTTATTGGGAAATAAACTTACTAAGTATTATTCCTTAATATTAATAATATGTTCTTTTTAACTCTTTAAAAAAGTTTACATTTTTTAATTGGCAGATTTGTCAAATAGGCCTTGCCTCCTTCCTGATGAACGCTTCTTTTAAAAAGAGCTTTTATAAAAGGAATTTAGATTTTAGGACATGGAAGGACTGCCCTGAAAAACCATTCTCTTTGGCAGCAGTGCAAAGAGATACCCTGGTTGTTAGGACTGTTTGTTGCAAGGTGGTTGGCCATTCTTGAAATGTGCTTTAATTGCCTCTTTTGGAGTAAGGGTTTGATTATGATTGGGTAGACCAGATGACCACTAGCAATTCCAAGCCACACTGTCTTTTGACTCATGATTTCAGAGGTAATAAGCTCTCTTCCTACACACACCAGATCTCATGGAGAACTCTGATTCTGCTCCAGTCATATGCCCATCACTGTGGCCACAGAGATAGGCACTCCAGCTGGCCCAGACTGAGCCACATGTCAGTCCTGCCTGAACCGTGTAGAATAGGTTCCTCTTAGGAAAGAGGAGTTTGGTTAGCAAAGAAGGGGAAGGGATGCTGGGTGAGTAAACACAACACATCTGCAGCCAAAGCAAGAAAGTTCCCTTTTCCATAGACCCAGTGTTGCTTCAACTCACTTTGTCATCACTGTTCTCTCTGGGTGCTTTGTGGGCAGGCCTCACTTGCACGATTGGGGCCAGGCTGACGCAGATTGGCCACCCCTGAGAAGAACCATAGCCTTCACTTTCTAGTTGAGCATTCCCTCCTTTGGCTTCATGCCATGCAGCAACGTAATGCTCCTTTAGTACAAAGAGATTCTTATTTGTTGTTGTTTTTCTTTCATGCCCTAATTCCCTTGAGAAATTGAAAATATTTTTATTTTTATTTTTTTAATTTTCTTTTAATGATTTCCATTCTGATTCTAATGAGTGTTGACTTTCAGAGAGATCTTAAACTATTGAACATCCGGGAAAGTGGAACAAAACATACGTTATCTTAATTTAGGCATGGCTTTTGTAGAATTCCTATACCCTGCACCCTGCATGCCAACCTCTGGTTAACTGATTGGCCATGTGCTCTAAGAAGTTGTAGTTGTTTCATATTCATTCATAGCCTATAAAAATTTTTATACAACTTTAAGTAAGGAATGATTTAAGCAGATAATAATTATTTTTCTATTTGCCATTAAAAATTTTCAAATTACCTAATGCCTCTCATCCCCATGGGGTAAATCACACTGCCACCAATGTAAAGTTTATAAAAAAGCAAAAATATAAAACCAAACAAACAAATACCAGGTACTTTCTGTGCTCTGCGAACTTTCCAGGAAAGAAAGAAACCTCAAATAAAATAAACTTCTCTTTTTAAGGTTTTGAAACCCTTTCAGGTATTTTGCAAGAATATGAAAACCATTTTTTTCTTTGTATTTTTGTAAGCAGTCCCAGCTTAATCTAGACATCGTCGAACATTTGACAGAAGACGACAAGATCTAATTCAACCTTGGACTCATCAGCTCATTTGCATTTCCTTCCTTGAAAATAGGTTGTTTAATACACATTCTTGAGCACACTGAAAGGTCAGAAAATACATCAGGATTCCTTGCTACAGAATTTCTTCCCTTCATTTTATATTTCCCATGACTTTAAGAATTCTGGTGGCTCACGTCTGTAATCTTAGCACTCTGGGAGGCCGAGGCGGACGGATTGTTTGAGCTCAGGAGTTTGAGACCAGCCTGACCAAGAGCGAGACCCTGTCTCTACTAAAAAAATAGAAAGAAATTATCTGGACAAATAAAAATATATAGAAAAAATTAGCCGGGCATGGTGGCACATGCCTGTAGTCCCAGCTACTTGGGAGGCTGAGGCAGGAGGATTGCTTGAGCCCAGGAGTTTGATGTTGCTGTGAGCTAGGCTGACGCCATGGCACTCTAGCCCTGACAACAGAGTGATTCTGTCTCAAAAAAAAAAAAAAAAATTCTTCCATTTATGTACAGAAACCCAAATTTAACACTTTATGGACCTGATACAAATAAATCCCTTTCCCCTCAAACACATCTTTGATTAACTGATGGATTTATGTTTGTCATAAAGGATAAGGTATCCTTATGAAAATGAATCATGTCAAAAAATAGTTGTAATGCCCGAGGGAATCTATCCCCTGAGCTGACATGCTTAATTATTTGCATAGGCGGAGTAAAGCCATTTGTTCTTGGATTCCTCGTCCAGTGAACATTAACCTTATTTAGTAGCTGGATACTTGAGATTCATAGAAACACTCTGGTTAGTTCTTGCCACTTATTTAAGATGGTACATACGTTGGAATAGGACAGTTATTATCTCTA
This sequence comes from Lepilemur ruficaudatus, assembly GCA_963574885.1. Taxonomy (NCBI): domain Eukaryota; kingdom Metazoa; phylum Chordata; class Mammalia; order Primates; family Lepilemuridae; genus Lepilemur; species Lepilemur ruficaudatus. The sequence goes on from CAUYRT010023594.1 coordinate 40,922, forward strand.
AATGGGGATCCTCCCCCCTCAGGAATGTTGAGCTGTGTAACATAAAGGTGGTTCTTCAAGTCAATGAAAAAAGAAAACAAAAGTGTGATGTAATGGCATGCAGGAGACTGTGGCTATCAGGATGGAGTAGGTCAGATGCTACTGCAAGGTTGTATTTTTTTTAACTTTTTAATACAAATACAGAGGATTTCAAATATATACAAAACCAAAGAGGACACAATGACGCCCCAGCTTCAGCATTTATCAAGTAATGGTCATTCTTGTTTTATCTACTTCTTCTCGTTCTGACTGCAGACTATTTTGAAGTAAATCTCTGAAAAATCATGTTATCTGTAAACACTTCAATAGGTATCTCTAAAAGACAAGGACTCTTTAAGAAACATAAACGTAATACCACTATTACATTTAACGTAATTTTTTAATATTACCAAAGATCCAGTGAATATTCAAATTTCCTTAATTTGCTCATTAATTTTATTTATTTTTTACAGCTTGTTCACATCAAGATCCAAATAAAGTACATATTTTATAATTGGTTGATATGTCTTTTAAATATTTTTGAATATATAGATTGTCCCTCTGTCTTTTTTCCTTGTAATTTATTTATTGAAGAAATTGGTTCATGTCGTGTCGAACTGTGCTTCTTCAGATGCCAGTCCACAAACCGCCTGTCACCAGTCCATGATGAGATGAGGAACTTGTGCCAGGATGTAAATCCAGTGTGTCACTAAGCACACTATTTAGTTGAGCTGACATTTTATTCCTAGGGAGGTTTTCTTGATGAAGGAAGCAGTGAGGTGGTTTACATTCTAGCTTAATCACCTTATCTCATTGTAGACTAGTAATACCTAGTTTGTAAACCACTGACCAGGCCTTGGACCACTTGTGGAGGCCACTGCTGTAGAGTTCCTCATAGTCTAGTGATGCCTGCATTCCAGATGTGGTGCTTGTCATATTCCTTGGTCCCTGTGTTTGCTGTGAATTGCTGGTTAGAGTTAGAAGCTTTGATCAAGCTCAGAATCAACTTTTTGTCAAAAAGGCATTGTAAGTGGTCTGTGTCCTTCTGTTAGGAGGCATGTTGTAACTGCTAGTCTCTGTTTTTTTGATGTTAGCAGCCACTGATGATCATTGCCTACATGTATTAATTTATTAGGGTGGCAGAATGGAGATATTCAAATTCTGTCATTTCCTATTTATTTATTGATGATATAAAGTTTTACTCCTAGTTTTGAACTTATGCTCAATACTTCACAGCAAGTAATGTCTGTGCTACTGCTTAGTCTGCTTTTTCTGATCCATGACTTTGAAGGTTATAGAAAAAATTACTTAATATGCAATAGTAAGGATTGGCTATTATGAGGTAGAAGATTCACACAGAAGGAACCTGGTACTTGAAGGGGCAGAAAGGGAAGGAAATAATTCTGCAAAGGTCCATTCCTCTCCCATCATCTTGTGATCTTTTGTAAGAGTCAAAATGGAAATAGTGTGTTATTTTTATGTTAAAGTAATGAGTTTCAGGCAAGGGCCTTAATGAAAAGTTGGTAAGATTTTGGACCACAGGTGGCAGGAAGAAGATATTTGCAGAGATTTTAACATCTAGAAGTGAATCTTTGTACGCTTATTTTAGCATTGTTTTCTCAGGGATGCTCTTTTTATTTAAGAAATTGGAATGAGTATAGCTTTAGTGATTGAAATGAAAGATTCTAAAAACCACTGGTACACCCAGGCCCCCTTGGGAAAAAGGACAGTAGCAACAAGAGCTGCCCCAGGAGCTTCTCTGAGTGTTTGTGGGGGATGATGGGGTGTGTGTGTGTGTGTGTGTGTGTGTGTGTATGTGCAAGGGTCATTGCTGGTGTTTCACGTTGTGAAAGATGTATGTCGTTCTCCAAGGCTTCATGTATTTCTACTACCTGATACAAAACTCCCAGGTAAACGGACAGGCTTTTGGAAAATGTTTTTAGCGTTGTCACAGGGTGCTGCTACAGAGATTTGGATGTCTTTCAGGTATGTTAGGAGGTGGAATGGGTGGGTGTATTTCACTCTGTTTTGACAGCATCATCACCACTTCAAAAGCTGCCTTCGTGTTGAAGCTTTGTGCAGGCATTTAGCACCCATTCTGCTTAATTGTAGCTTAAAACGCAAACACTGCCGCTTCTTCCCCAGAGCTGGAAAGATGTTGAGAGGACAGTGCCGGCGTCACTCAGGCTGAGAGGGAAATCTTTTGGACTGGATTTCAGGGAAGAGCTGTGCTGGTGGTTGGAATGAGGAGAGTTGCCACTTTCCCTGTGTAACGGATAGCATGTGGCAGCCTCTGAATTAAGTCATAAAGATGAGAAATGAGAGGGTTTTTGGTTTTTTTAGAAGATCATATGGGTCACCCAGGCCGTCATGGAGCTCATTGTTTTCCTAAGCTGGGTCAGATAGTTAGTTGCCTGCATGACCTGGTGGTTTTGCTTGGAGCTCCTTTTCAAAAGACAAACCACACCCCGTGTTCTAGTGTTATGTACAAATGCATTCCAGTGCCAGCTCTGAGTAGGTTTTGAATTGTCCACATTTTGAATCTTTACATTGCCCTCCACCCACCCACTCCCCAAAACACTGAACATGTTAAGTGTTGACTGATATGTTTACCAGAGGGTGCAGGATAGGATATTCACCATGCAGAAGCAACTTCGGAAACAGAATCTATAGGAGTGAGTGTTCCTAAGATGTATTTCCTTTACTTTGCTTTCCTTTTTCAATATACTTTCTAATATCTGTCTTAATTTTTTTTTTTTTTGCAAACCTAGTAAAATAAAACCAGAATACAAAAATGATGTACAAATTAGTTTATATAAAAAAGAGAACGTGTTCTTTTTGGGGTATTTGTGGAAACATTTTTCTAATTTCTAATCTAAAAATCTTCAGCACTAATTTTGGAATGTTTTTATTAATAAATTCTTTTGGTTTTTAATTAGTGATTTATGACATCTTTCCATTGTGTAGTCTTTGGAAAATTACTTCACTTCTCTCATTTTCAGTTTCCTCATCTAAAAATCCTCATCTGAAAATGAGCGCAGCAATACAGTTTCTCGATAGGGTTTTGGGAAAGAGTCACATGATCATTTTATAATTTATAAACTCTCTAAAAATTGCCAATTATTATTTTTATTCTACAGTGTGGCTTCATATGGAGTAGATTAAGAATTGACTTAGTCAAATTCCGTCAAATTTAAATTATATTATTTTTATTAAAAGTTTTCCAGATATCTAGATGTTTAGAAATAATCGGAAAGTTAAAAAAAAACTTGTCAAGTTTTTGACCCCTAATATTGTGAAGTGTTAATGTCAATGAAATAATCTCAATGACTGCATGCTTGTACTTAACTTCCTCTGACTTTGTAGAAACTTGAAATCTATCAGTGACTTATTTTTTATTTATTTATTTTATTCCTTAGCAACAATGTTGTCCCTGTACTGATGGAAGGTTTTGGTAGAGAAATGTTTTAAAAGATCTATTGCCTGTTGACTGCTATGAAATGGAGTTTGAGCTGCAAGATGTTGGAGGCTCTTGTAGCTATAAATTTTTTTAAATGATGCATCTGAAACATGGAAGAATTTCACTCTCATATCCCATATATTCCATTTATGGGTATCTTTCATGATGTGTTTGATTTTTTTTAATCTTAATTTTCTAAAATTAAAAAAAGTAGATGATGATATTGATTTCTTACTGATAACTTTTTTCATTTATTTTATTATTTAATAGTATTATTCTTTAATAGTTAGTTGAAAGTATTAATACGCCTGAAACCCTAAACTTTCTTCATTTGCCACTTAAGATTCAGGTATTTTGTTAGGGGATGGGGTTTTAAAGATAAATCTGAACTTTCTATCTTTCAGGACCTCACGTTGCGAAAGAGACGGTAATTATCTAGTTCCAGGAGATCTGAAATGGAAATGCTCGAATAATTTGGGTATCAGAGTGAAGCCACCAAATAAGGTTCAAAACTGACTTGCTTCTTTGTTTCATCAGGAAGCCACTTTTGCTGGAAATAGCTCACTAAATTCTTGGTCTGTGAGCCAGTCCCAGAGACTGATTTTATATTATAGTTGCTAATGGGGTAGGATCTTCTGGTCTTTAAAACAAATCAGGTACATCGAGGATTAGAACATCTAGTTATACCCCAGTTTTTAAGTCGTTGGTTTATGCACTTAGGGATATTCCATATTGGCCCTAATGGTCTCATGCTGGGGTGGGGGAGGGCCGGGGCCTGGGCTGGGCAGCTCCGACTCTGGCTGCCCTCTCAGGGCCGTGTGGAGTTGTCTGAGTTTAAGGTGTTCAGTTCTTACAAGTCACTGGGCAGCTTACGACAGCTGAGGCATAGTGGGTTTAAGTGGCCAAGTTTCCCTCTGGTTGCCTGCCGTGGAATGTGTTTTTCCCATAGAAACAACATTTTAAGTTGTGGTCAGGTTCCCAGACCAGCCCACAATAGCCTACTTAGCTGATAATGCAGCCGAGAGACTGCTATTTGACTAGCCTGGGGACCAAACCACCACCTATTAACATTGTTTCTATTGGAAAGGCCATTCCGAGTTCCAAATACCAATATAGAAATGAAATTTTGGATCCCTACCTGCTTGTCAACTGGGAGCTGCCAGTACTTGGAACTGAAGTATCGAATCACCCTGCACTCTTAGTTGCTGAAGGACTCCATTCTTTCCCCTAAATTGGACCCCATTGGTTGATTTTCTTGTCTTTCCCTGGGGCTGCCAGTACATTCAGAAGATATTATCTCCCTGGACAGAGCTCTTGGTTTGAGAATTTCTGGGAAGTGGTGAGGATCATGGTTGCAGTCCCTGTTCCCTCTGTGGATGGTAACAGGAAGGGAGGGAGCAGTGAATTCCATGAACACCACCCCAGCTTGCCTCTCTGTGCAGGCTCTGGATCACCTCACTAGCTGACTTGTTTTGTGTTTGTGATCATTTCTATAATTTCGTTCGCCCTTTGGAAAAGCATGATGTGGCTTCAGCTTGAATAAATGGAGCGAATATCCCAAAGAAAATGTCTTCATAGTCCTCGAACTCCCTGGTAAATTCCAGGGGTTGCAGAGTTCTGGGAAACAGTTTTTTAAAAGGACTAGGTGTTTTCATGATATCATTGGTCAAATTCTCCCAGATGCTTGAGAAATGCAAATTTGAGTTATGTACAGATTTGAGTTATGTTGGTTTTGCTGTTTTAAAGCAACCCTTCCTCATCCTTACAGGGTCAAACTCAGTTTCAACTTCATGAAGAAATACACCTCTTGCCATGTATTTAATAGGAGCACCTTTTACAAGCTTTTAATTTGAGCTTTAATTTTTTTTTTCAAAGAAAAACATATACACACCATCTATAAAAGCTTCCAACAGGATTTAAATTGGCTGCCAGTCTAAAATGAACTCCCAGATTTGGGGAACTGCCTTTGTGGCTTTCTGTGTCCCCGATTTTCTTAGGCTGTGTGTGTATATGTGTGTGTTAGAGGAGCATGTGTGTGCATGCCCTTAAGAGGGTGATAAACTCTTTGGCCCTTAAATTCTTGAGCTATTGCTTTTGATCAACACAGAATCTCTACAAAAATGTAGGGTACGCAGCAAATGAAACTGTTGATGCATCATCTTCGTGCTGCCTGTGCTGAATTTCCCCACTCACCAATGGGAAAAGACTTCATCTAAGCAGCACATCCAAAGAGACCTTTCAAGGTCTCCCCGTGGATTTTGTCATGATTGTCTTCTGGGAATCGGCCACACAAGGCTGGCTCCATCTATGGCCTTGATCAATTGTAGCAACCTATCATAATAAAACACATGTCAGTTTGTGAACTGAAAGTCTTAGTTTAGTTGCTTTTGGGATTTTTTTTCTCTTTTGCTAAAGGAATAAATAGAATTAGCTGTTTATGTATGAGTCTTATTTATCTACATTGATTTTGTATTTTATCAAAGGAAGTATGTTGATTCCTGAGTTGTAAACATTGATAACTTCACTGATCAGAATTAATGACCAGCATGTCAGTGAAATAACCAAGGCATGAAACCATCCTACATTACTGTTTAATTGCTGATAGCCCTTCAAAGAGGCATGAAATAGTCTTCCTTCAAATAGATAAATTTACAGGAAATAATTCTCATTATGAGACAATTTTTCATATTGGTGGCATTTGCAGCTGGCCTACTTTTGACACCAAGGAGATTATATTAATCTTTGTTAATTGTAGTTTGAACTTAACTCAGGTGTTTAGTCAATATTATCTAGTGTGCTTCTAAATAGACTCCAGGATATTCTAGGCATAAAAGGCATTATTTCTGTGCTTGAAAAACTATTACTCCGGGATCAGAGCGGGTGGATTGGGTTGCAAGAATGACATCTGGACATATAATTATTTAAAATATATAACTACACTATAGGATATGTAGGTTTTTTTTTTACAGATATGTCTGGAATTGTGTTTGTAGCTTGAAAGAAAGATGGATGCGATTAATCAGGAAACAGTATGGAAGCAGATGGAATTACACGTTGTAAGGGAAAAATGGAAGGGCTTTCCTTTTCAATGTATATAGTAGTTTTTTTTTTTTTTTTTTTTTTTTTGAGACAGAGTCTTGCTCTGTCAACCCAGCTAGAGTGCTGTGGCATCATCATAGCTCACTGCAACCTCAAACTCCTGGGCTCAAGTGATCCACCTGCCTCAGTCTCCTGAGGAGCTGGGACTACAGGCATGCACCACCATGCTGGCTAATTTTTCTATTTTTAGTAGAGATGCGGTCTTACTTTGCTCAGGATGATCTCAAACTCCAGACCTCAAGTGATCCTCCTGCCTCAGCCTCCCAGGATTACAGGTGTGAACCACTGTGTCCAGCCATGTATAGTATTATATACAATGTATTATAAAGATGGAGGAAGAGTCTGGTTTTAGCTTGTGTGGTGGAGGTGGTGGTGTGTGCATGAGTGAGGACTGAGATGGTGAAGAAGAGAAGCTGAGTGGAAGGATGGAAGTTGAAGGTGTAGGTGAAGATGAGAGTGGGTAGGTAACGTCCACCTACTTGGTAGAGATCTCAGCTAATAGTGAGATGTTTAACATTATGGAGGGTGAAAGTCTATCACTGGGTTCTAGGGGAACAGAATTAAGCATGGTGAACGTAACAAGGTACTTAGCTAGCTGTATTGTCTTAGTGGAGCAGCAAGGAACTAGGAAGCCAGGAAAAAAGAACATGATATTAGTCCAACAATGAAATCACCAGGATTTGGACATAGGATTTGCTAATGGAGTTAGGGAATTTAAGAGGAATTTTAGCAGTGAGATGAAATAAAACTGGTGACTTCCCTTAGCAACTGGGAAACATCAAATCTTAGCTCAGATAGTCCTCGTCTGAGACTACCCTAGATGCTGAGGCCAAGGGCCCTCATTCTTGCTTCCTTTAGTTCCCCAGGTAGATCTTGATGTTACTCTTGTACCTGATTGACACGTTTTGCATATGTGCCCGTCTTCCTAGACTGTATGATCCTCACTAACAAGGATGGTGTCTTAGTGACTTTTTAAATATAATTTTTAAAATTTATAATTGTATAGTGACAGGATTTTTATTTTACTTTTAAATAAACATTTCATTTTAGAACAGTTTTAGAGTTACAGAAAAATTGGGAGACTTCCCATAGCCCTCTGAACGGTTTCCTCTGTTAGCATCTTATACAAGCATGGCACATTTATTACAATTAATGAACCAATACTGATACGTGGTTATGAATTAAAGTCCATTCTTTATTTAGATTTTCTTTGTTTTTACCTAATGTTCTTTTTATGTTCAGGATCCTATTTAGGATGCCCCATTATGTTTAGTAGTCATGTCTTCTTAGGCTGTGTCAGTTCTCAGACTTTCCTTGTTTTTGATGACCTTGATAGTTTTGAGGAGGGCTTGTCAGGTATTTTGTGGAATTTCCCTTTGTGGAATTTTTTGATGTTTTTCTCATGATTAGACTGAGGCTATGGGTTTGGGGGAAGAGGATCACGAGGTGAATTTCCATTTTCATCTCATCATATTGGGTTTATAGTGTCAGCGTGACTTGTCACTGTGGCTGTAAACTTGGATCACCTGGCTGAGATAGTGCGTGTTGGGATTTTCCACTTTCAGTCACTCTTTTCCCCCGCCTCCCTCATGCTGTGCTCCTTGGAAGGAAGTCAATATGTGCAGCTCACATGTAAGGAGTGGGGAGTTACACTTCATATCCTTCAAGGCAGAGCATCTGCTAAATTCTTTGGAATTCCCCAGCACAGGAGATTTGTCTCTTCTCTCCCATTTATTTATTTATTCAATCATTTATTTATCAGTATGGATTTAAGGATATTTATTTTATACTTTGGGTTATAATCCAGTGCTGCTTTTGGTATTTTGTTGCTCAAATAGTTCTAGCTTTGGCCACTGGCTGTTCTTTCATTTGGCTCCTGTGTCCCTTGTCACGCCCCCATCATTGTGGCTGTTCAGCACTTGCTTACTTCCCGTCACCACAAGGTACTCCAGACTCATCTTGTGTATTTCCTGCCCAGTCCTAGAATCAGCCATTTCTCCCAGGAGCCTTGATTCTATTTATTGGAGAATGGTATCAGCAACTGAGATCTGAGTGTTAGGTATCTTCATCTTAGTCAGTTTTATTTCTTGCCAAACATGGTGCCTGGCACATAACAGGTTCTCAGGCAATGTTGCCGAACAGCTTTGTGTGAATGGGCGAGGTGCTTAGTCACCGTGTACCCTGTTGCACAGATGGATTTCCTGGCTGCTCAGGAAGAAGAGCCCTTAATCTTGGATACATTGAGTTTGAGGTGGTAACAAAACATCTAGATGCCCTGAGAACAGGAACTAAAGAGAGAATAAAAGAGAGAGTGAGAGGAAGAAGAGAAGAGGGAAGGAGAGAGAAGGAAGACAGAGAGGGAGGGGTGGGGAACCTGCGGCCTCAAGGCCACATGTGGCCCTCCAGATCCCCAGGCACGGCCCTTCAGCTGAATCCAAACTTCACAGAACAAATCCCTTGAGGCTGCACTCAAGGATCCAGAAGGCCACGAGGCCGCAGGTTCCCCACCCATACGTGTTCCTTTTAAGATTATTTTTATTTAAACAACAACAACAAAAAAAACCTGCGTGAAGTAGGTTGGAGAGGTTGGCTGGCTTGCATCTTCAAAGGAGGAAACCAGGACTGTCTGTGTCCCAGCCGCGTTGACCCAGACAGTCCAGAAATGAGTCTCTGGTCTGGAGAGCCCAGCTAAAGCTTGAGGAGGCCACGGAAGCCGTTCTCATTACCCGGGGTTTGAAGTTTCGTTCGTTACTCGAGTTGAGTTGTTGTGACTGGCAGATGGGCTGGAAAAGACACATGTGGTATTCAAATCACTGCTGAGAGACTTGACCTCTGCCTTCAGTGAAGAGGGCCAGAATAAAGGCACTAAAATTTAGGGGAGCATTTGCAAAGTTTGTTAGAGTAGTATATAGGTCCCTTCATCAGATAGTACTCATGATTTTTTTTTTCTTTTTATCTTGGTAAAAATTTGTCCAAAAACAAATAAAATCATGATGAGTAGTTGACAATATATGTAGCTCGTTTGTGTGTTGTAATTGTTTGATGATCTATCACATTTTTGACAGTGGAAATTATTTTAACTCTGGAACAGCAGGGTATCAAGATATTACCTTGGGACCTGTTACAGGGGCACTTGGTCATCCTTTGTTATGTGAGGGCCTATAAACATAACCCCTCCACATTTACCCCTCCACATGTATGCTCAAGGGGCTCAATCATAATTTTTTCCCTTGAAAGTTCAAAAAAAAGGCAACTCATGCAGCAGGGTCAGCCTCTTTAGCTGTTACCTAATTCTCAGTGTTCTCCTTGCCTAATGATTTAATCAATTCACAGGCTGAGAAACCAATGTATATGAAATAAGAGCCTTCTGAACTTGTTTTCATTACCCCAGGCTTTTCTGAAAAGGAGTTTGCCCTTGGGATAGGAAGCAGAAAGGCTATCTTGCTGTAAGAGAGGCCAAACTTGCAGAAGTGGGTTCTGGCTGAGGAATGTGGACACACTGCAGACATCTTGCACAGAGGCCAACTCTTGCAATGCTGTGGTCAGACGTGGGAGAGCCCAGCTGTCTGCTCCATTGAGAGAGGCTTTAGCGAGCCCACACAATCTCTCAGTGCTGCGTCTCACTGGATCCAAATACCAAGCCTGCTGAAGCTCGCCCATCCCCCTGGGTGATTGGAGTTGGGCTGTTGGAGATAAAAGTAAGAGAAATTACAGATAAAGACTTAGCTATTTTTTAGAAATGTAACATACAGTGGTGAAATGGAATATAAACATATTTTCCCTTTTTCCCTATGTACTATTAGAATACAGGTAAAAACTATTCATGCTTTATCTTTGGTCTATTGATAGACATTTTGTGGTTTTTGTTTCTTATGTCGCCATGACTACTACTGGGTGAAATATCATCTTGTCTCCTAAATGTAGCCGTCCCCAACCTTTTTGGCACCAGGGACCAGTTTCATGCAAGAAAATTTTTCAATGGAACTGAGGGCTGGGTAGATGGGGGCCGTGGGATGGGAGGCAGAGCTCAGGCAGTGATGCAGGTGATGGGGAGCGGCTGTAAATACAGATGAAGCTTCGCTCACTCCACCACGCTCACCTTCTGCTGTGTGGCCTGGTTCCTAACAGTCCACTGACGGCACCAGTCTGTGGCTTGGGGGTTGGGGACCGTTTAAATGCTACTTTGACTTAACAGAGGGGTTAAGAGAGTGTACTCTAGAGTCAGGATTCCTGAGTTCAAATCTCCATTATGTATTTCCAGGCTGTGGGACCTTGGCTAGTTTGTTTAACCTTCCTAAGCCATAGTTTCCTTAGTGTTAAAGATAATAATACTATAATTTACCTCAAAGAGTTGCTAGGAGGTTGAAATAAAGTAATGTATCTTTAGCACTTAGCAGAAAGTTCTTTTCCCTTTGGATTTTAATTTCCTTTAATTTGTCAAATGCTACTGCTGCCTGCACAGAGCTTTAACTCTGGCTTTTGAGGGGAGGGATTGGTGCCAATGGCTGATGAAATGAAAAGGAAGAGGAAGGCATGAATGCTACACTTTCATTTACATAAAAGTGTAACTTCGCTGAAGAGTTTTCTTCTTTGTACATGCTTTTTTGTACTAAAGCCTTAGAATAAAATCTTTTAAAATGGAAACAATCCAGCATGACTCCTTTAGACTTTACGTGTTTTACTGCTTTCCAACTTAAATAAGACATTCATTTATTTCCAGAATTAGAGCTGTGTGTGTGTGTGTGTGTGTGTGTGTATCTAAGTAGAACAAATGCCACCCAGCTTGTTTGAATGATTTCTGTTAGTTTGCAGTTCCCAAGACCAAAATCAGCAGAGGGGACATCTCCCATCTTTCTAATACTTTGCATTGAGCCACACAGCTTAGTAGTACTGAGAGTGATTTACCAACAATGGCAGCACAATGAAAACAATCGTTGCTTGAGGATATTAGTTGAAACAGTTGAAATTAAATAATATATTACTTGTAAATGATAAAGTTTTAAAACTCAGGAAAAGCCAGAGGATGCAAACAAGCTTAAATCACAATCCAAAATGATACAGAACATTAAGAAATGCAGTGAAATGAAAACGTGTTACACTAGCGAAAGGAAACTGTGAATGAATGAAACCGTTCCTTTTGTTTCATTCTAACGAAACAGGAAGTATCCTGTTTAAAAGTAAAGCTGCTGCTTTAAATAAAAGATGATGATTAAAGTAAAAGAACATATATTTAAAAAAATGAACAAGTGTGGATGAGCTTCAGATGAGAAAGCAAAAGAACTCCCTCAGCTTTCCCAGGTCCTCATCTCTTAAGGCAACTGGTTTAAACATTTCTGTTTTTAGGTCTTCTTGTATTTATTTCCATAACCCCATCTCCTGTGTTTGTACCTTTATGTCCAGATTTAAACAGTATCCATTGTTCCTTTGCTGTGAAAGGTGGGGACTTACCTTACTTAGGTGTCTATACCTTTTTTTCTCTTCTTCCCAGTTTTTTTTTCATAATTGTAGTATGACTTTTATTTATTGGTTATTTTAAACACTGTGTAATATATTTAAGAAATCCCTGTTTCTTGGATCGATTGCTTTTTAAGTGCCCTCTACACCTTTCCTCCCAACTTGTTTCCCAATTTATGTCATCTGTACCATTGCTTTTATACTTTGAAGGTTTAAAACATTTATATTTTGTTTTTTTACCCATGATACGTTGTTAAAATCTTCCATGTTTTGGCTGTAGGTTGGTTATAAACATTGAAAAAACAATAAAGAATATTTATACTAGTATGCTTTTTCAAATACCTTGGAAAATCTTTTGACTCTCTTGCTTTGTAGGACTAAAATTACTGATGCTGGACCCTTTTTCCTTAGCCTGTTCACCCTGTCATATGTGTTGCTACTCCATAAATACACTTATTTTTGTCAGACAATATGTCCTGGTTTTTGTTTAAAAAACATTATTACCGGAACCACAGGGCACCCTGCAAAGGCTCAGGGGTCCTCTGAAGCTATTCCAGGATTTGCTTTGGGGTTTGGACTGGCTCCAGTGGAACTACTGTACCAGGCTGTTTGTTGGTGGGGAAGGTGGGGAACGTTCAAGGCAGTTCACTTTGGCCTGATCGTTATTTTAAATTGAGAGGACTTTCACAAAGTTTGGGAGGTCTGAGCGTTTCATCGCCATCCCAGCCCTCTACCCTGTCTTCCTCTGTCACTTCCCTTCCCGAGAGTCTGAGTTTTCCCAGGAAGTTTTGGACACTCTGAAGTTTCAGGCATTACTTTGACACAGGAGGGACAAAAGGTTGAGAGCCATTGATTTAGAAATCTCAAAAAAGTCTTTCTCTCTTCCTTAATTCCTTATGGTCCCTTTGGCTGAGTAGTTAATCTAGGTCAGAAGATGATTCTGTCACGATGACGCTGATGTAGACAGAGAAAACATTTCATTATCTTCATGTATACAGAAATACACTGAGCTCAGACTTCTTTTAGTCATGCACGTGTTAAGTCTCTATCTGGTCATTTTCTCTTCAGCCTTGGAGAAGCCTCAGGCTGCTGGATATGGAGTTAGGGCTCTTTCCCTGGTGCCTCCGTCTTTCTTCCTAATTCTCTTTCTGACCTCAGCATCGGTCAGTCTGAGATATACATTGTGCCCCACAATGTTCCAGGTTTTCCGGAGCTACAAAAGGAGTAAAGGGCAGGGCAAAGACCTTACTTTTGGTTCCCAATTGTGCATACGGTTGAAATGGTGAGTTCAGCTCTGTGCTGTTAGTATGGCATGCATATACAAAGAGAATGTATGGACTGCAGCCCCGCTGAAATACATTTTAGCTGTGCAGTTGTTTTAAAGGCTTATGTTTCTGGGACGACACTGTTTATATCAGCAAGCTTTGGAATAGCTCCTAGTTTGTGAAATTGATTGCAAAACATTTGACCTCCCTTATCAGCCCCCAACCTGGAGGAACTAGTATCAATGTTTAGAACCTCAGGATATAACAAAGTGAAATGAATGGTTTCTTTTGGGTCTCTGTGTATCATATTCTTTGTCTAGTTTCTAGTGTTGACGTCATTAGCTCCTTGCCCAGTTGCTCCCTGCAATTGTTACGTATGGATCATCTGGATTCTGAGTGGAGGCTTTGCTCCAAGACATGTGATGAATTATCTGTAAACAAGAAACCCAGAATGACACTGGTTTTATTTTCCTGTAACTGCTGGTATCAACTGTGTTTCCAAACTTTTGCTAAAGAAATATTTACATGTTTTGGCCTTTACTTTTCTTGACTCATGTCAGAGTTTGCATTCCTGTGATTTTGGTTAAAGGAAGAATGTATAACATTTTAGAGGTGAGCTGGACCCTAGGAAAAAAAATATGTAGCTTCAAAGAGTAGAAATTAAAAACCTTATGTGCAATAGATTTTATTATAACCGTTAACTAGATTTGTAAGAAGTTTATTGTTTAAATTAGACTTGTATGACCCTATGAATTGTGATAGAATGTGCTGCATGTTGTATCTCTGGTTTATGTTTTCCTGATGTGCATACATGATATTAAGGGATATCCTTACTGATATCATTAAATATTATGCTAAACGGTCCCAAACTACTAAGCCAGCATTGAATCCTGTGAGTTTACTTTTTGCTGTCTGCCAGGGTTCATTCTGTTTTTATGGCTCAGGGATTTTTCCCTTTTATTTGGTCATCTCTCTCTCTCTCTCTCTCTCTTTTTTTTTTAAAAAGGAATGGAATTCTTATGTTTTTGTTTCAGACCCAATGTCTGTGGATCACGTTATAATGCCTACTGTTGCCCTGGATGGAAAACCTTACCTGGTGGAAATCAGTGTATTGTCCGTAAGTAAATAGACAACCTGTCATTCTGCATGTCTGTCTTTTACTGTTTTGGTTACATGGTGATGCTTAGAAGTTGGTCCTTTGTAACTGCACTGTTAATATGTTCATAGCGGAGCCTTCTAGCTCTAAGATTTTCCCATTTTCTCTGAATACAGGTTGGGAAATACATTAACTTGGTCAAATCACTGTCATACTTAAATTCAGGGACTTCTTTAAAAATACAGAGATCGAAGCCACAGAGATACTTTGATCAAAGTTGTGTGTCGTTTACACCTGTTGCACCTGGTCGCACAGATTATGTAATCACTTTGATGGGAGTTGGAAAAATAGGTTGTCATTGCTGATGTTCTTTTTGTAATTTCTAACTTGGTTGGCCACCTACAGGCTACCCTAACCCTGCACATTGAATTTGGGTGGTTGAGGCCAAAAGCACACTTAACACTTAGACAAAGGGAAGGTGAAGTGGGTAGAGCATCAGATGACAATCAGTGGGAAGACTAGGAAAGAACTTAAGTGATAACAGAGATTCCTCTATTGATTCTGCTGCTATGGCAAATCTCCAGATTCTCACAATATCCCACAAATGTTGAGTGACAAATCACATGCCAGACAAGGTGCTATTTAATGGAGACATTAATATTAAATTAGTTATGGCATATGCCTCCCATAAACTTCTATAGTCATCATATCTATGAAGTAATTTGTAGTTTTCAGAAAACTCCATTAGTATAATGGAGAAATTTAGAGCTGAAGGGACATTAAGGAATCGCTCAGTCCGCCTTCTCACTTGGCCAAGAGTGGTCTATGGAGAGGAATAGAATATTTTATCCAATATTCACTTGGTGACCTAAAACAGTTTATCCCTGTCCCAATTCTTGATTTTGACCAGAAAACATCTTATTATTCATTTGACACACTGTGGTTTATTTTAAGACCAAAATTGAATTACCAAGAAGGGGGATATAATGGTATTTGGAGTTTTCCCAGTGAATTTGACAACAGAACTCTTTCCCAGTGTTCTATAGAGTTCTTTGAGAAATTCTCTCTTTGGGTATTTAAGTAAATGTTTATAGGTTCCTTTGACAGCTTATTTCATAGGATTTTCCAATTTCCATCCTCAGCAGTTTTGATACTTTAATGCACTTTCTATCCAGTGTATTATTTTGGCCTTGCACATCATGTTTGCCTCTTGCAAGGTTGTGCAGGTGTTTTAAGAAAGGATCAGCTTATGATTATAAAAAGTAGTGACCAAGTCTTAGTCTGATGATAAATATTCATATAAATCATTTGCCATTTACACTTACTCTTTTGGCCACTAGCAGAGCATTTGGTACCAGATTGATATTAGTCTCTGGGTGGTATAAAATTGTAAATATTTCTTTACAGGATGGATGGCTTCCTGACTCTAGAGTTAGTACTGTGACAGTAGATTCTAGCATTCTATGCTCAGACTGTCGATGTAATTCAGAACAGGACAAAAATTCAGCATTAATCATGTACAGTAAAATTGGCTTCCAAGAATACTGCTGCTGTTTTTATATACACTAGTGATTATAAAAATAGAATTCTTATAAGCATATGAATATATTTAGATGCAGGAATTTTATTGTTTTATTTTCCCTGCTCAGCCTGTCCTGGCTTTTAATAGATTGAGTGCTGGGGAATAAGCAAAGAGAGATTGAGAACAACTGTTATGGACAAGGGAATTACTGATTTTTAAGCCAGTGTTTGTTTAGTCCAACAGACCTGTTTTGTAAATGAGAATACCTGAGGCTTAAGGTCACATAAGTCACGGGGGCAAAGGTATCGAGGGCCTGAGAACCCAGGTCTCCTCATTGAGGATTGGATCCCTGTGACTAACCATGCCCTGAATCCCTGTGCTAACAGACCTCTGGTTTTATTCACAGCCATTTGCCGGCATTCCTGTGGGGATGGATTTTGTTCAAGGCCAAATATGTGCACTTGCCCATCTGGTCAGATAGCTCCTTCCTGTGGCTCCAGATCCAGTGAGTCTAACATGTCATTATATATAATATTATTTTATGTGGTTACACCCTATTTTCTCCTAAATTTGCTTTTGGCTTTTCTCTTGCCTGCAATACATTTTTTTTTTTTTTCACTAGAACATCTGCCTTCTCTGTTCTGCCCAAAATACTTGGAAAGACTTTCCACAGTCTGGCTTCTCACTTCCCTTCTTCGCTCTTTATAAGAAAATTACCTATGGGGCATAGTGACCATGAATAACACAAAGATTGTGGCCTTCTGTGTAGGTATCGCCTTATTCATCTTTGTGTCTCCAATGCAAGCACCATCGAAGGTGCTCAATGAAATGATTCTTTAATGAACATTTTTGGCTCGAGAAATTGAGGCATTCTTCCTTGTGGTACTGAAATATGAACCTGATTAAAAATTTATTTAAAACTCAAGACCCCTGCCTTTGTAAGAAGAAAATGTAAGAGGCTGTTATGGTAGTTTCTGGGGTGATTTGTCATGAAGCACAAACATATTTTCCCTCTTAGAATTTTGCCACTTCTGTGATGCCAAATAAATATCCACAGTTCATTCTTCAGACCCTTTGCTTGCTTGTTCTATTTTTTTTTTTCTTTAAGTGTAGGATTTGCAGTAGCAAATTAGGAAAAATGGGGGTTGGAAGGAGGCGAGTCATTATTGGTTGTTTAAAAAGTTGAAGTTCATGTTTGTATAAACTTAGCCCCTCAATACCTCAACCATCACCAAGGTGAAAAACTTTAATTTCCTTTTCCATTTCCCATTTCTGATGAGAAAATGCACTTCCCTTACAGTGTATTCTATTTTTGACAAGGTTTTAAAGAAAAATATTGTGAAATATGTTCATTCTCTTTTGTTTATTGCAAGTAGAGACTTCAGTGTGTCAAAGTTTATTACCTGTTAAGAGGCCTAACATTGGCATGTGACTCTCATTAGCCAATTAACAGGCTAGGGATCGTCGTCCTGTGTAGCACCCTTTTGGTGCCCAGTCACCTCCCTTGGCATTCACTGGGGAACATGGGGGACCCTGCCTGAGAGGTTTGTGACATCGTCCTGCCCAGGGAGAATGTCAGATCTGCATGCAGGGCAAGCTGGAAGTGCTGGAGATTTAGTGGACCTAGAAGCAACTTTTAACCAGTAACAGATGGAGAGTTGTTGGAGAAGGGCCCCAGCTTTCTTGCCTCTCAGTTTGGATAGCTATCAGGTTTGTTCCGCACTGTCTCCTGAAGTTCCCTAGTGTGACCGAGCCTTCATTGTCCACAGTGATAATAGACTTGATAATGTACTTTATTAGCTTCCTTCTCTTCTCTGTCTCACTTTCCCACTTTCCTACCAGTGTTTTCTAGAATTAATTCCAAAACAAACTACTCTATTTAAATTATTGTCTCAGAATCTGCTTCTGGTGGACCCAAACAAAAATAGCCTGGTCCTAAATACAGCCAGTTGTAGGGTGGGATAGAAACTCCACTATGGGCTGGGACTCTTGCTTATTGCACTGACTATAGCGTGTTATTACTTGACTGCAGCTTGGTTTCAAATGTGCTCCTCCAAATAACAGCAGGTTCATTCTATCTGGCAAGGGCATCGGAGCTGGGAGAATAGAAAGAGGCAGAGAAGTCAGCTGGTGCCACTTTTGAGAACATGCTGGACATCCCCATCTCTGTCAGGGTGACCTCCAAGCTGATGCTGAGGAGTGAGAGTCTCAAAGTTGGGAAAGAAATGTAGATATCAAATTGGGAATAGATCCCATCTTTCAGATTGGTCCTTAAACCAATCAACAACACTGCACACTTTTGGGGGAAGAAAATATAGCCAGATGGCAAAACTGGGTATCCAACTGGAAAGGTCTTCCTTCAGTGATAGTGTGAGCTACTGAAGATTTCTGTGACAAGTAAAAATTATGGGATGTGGAGACAGGATGTTAAGAATATCAGAGGGAAAAGCCATGGTCCTAGTGTACCTCAAGCTGGCCATGGGACAGCGGGAGTATAGTGGTAAGGTCCTGAGGCCAGATTCAGGCTAGAGACTGAAGTCTAAGATTTATAGATGGAGCTTTCTGAAGAAGTTCGGTCACATCTGTGGTACCTGGACATTAGACAAAGTTCCCAAGTAGCTTGTGGATGAGAGTGGTATAAGGAAGAGAATCTGTTTTCACTAGCACCTTTTGAGTTATCTGAAGCCTTTAAAATCATTGGCTTGAACTCTCTGAACTAATATTGTCTGAACAGTTTGCCACACTACAAATGGTAGAATGTTTTAAATTAAAGGTAGCTAGGGATGATCAGAATTCATTTCTCACCTTTTGAAGTGATGTTCTAGGGAACAGTGCTGTAATTCTACAAAACTTCCTGGCCATGGTATGGTAGACAGTAAATGTAGATAAGTCACTTTGCTAATTCTCTTGCTAATGGACGGATGACCCTAACTCAGAGAAATGTTTGCAATCACCACTTATGGTTCTAATAAAAGGTGTCAATTTAGATCATTTCACCAATTTTTCTTATGAAAAATTTATACTTATTATGCGATAGGGGTCAAAGAGGTCTGTGCAAGTTGTGGGACCTCTGAGAGCTTTAGTTTTCTCATTTGAAAATCAAAAGAATGGAAGGAAGTTTTTTTTTTTTTTAAATAAGATTTGAGTGTCTTTTGACCCTGAGAATAGAAAATTATCTCTTATGGCCCGAATGAGCAATTATATTTCCAGAAGTTCCAAACTACCAGCCAGTGATTCTTCTGGACACCAGGAAGATGTGGCTTCCCTTGCATCTGGTAGAACTCTTGACACTGGTCATTGAGGTACCAGGGCAAAAAGGGAGATTAGCTAGACCGGGCCAGAACAGTGGTTTTTCTAGACTTTAATTCCAGCTCTATTTAGGACTGTTCTCTACTCATCAGCCTTGGGAGGCTAGAGATGGATTCTCAGCAGTCCTAATTCTCATAAAGACTTATCATTGTTTACTGATCTGTGAATTTACTCAAATTCATCTTAAACATGTGTGTACACACATACATACACATGCAAATATACAAATATACATTAGCTTATATTAATATACAAATATATGTTAGCTTGTATTAATAATACAGACATTAACAAACTTTACAAATGTGTATATTGTCTCAGTTTGTTTTTGTTTGGGCTGCTATAACAAAATGCCATAGGCTGGGTAATTTATAAACAACAGAAATTTATTTCTTACTGTTCCAGAGGCCAGTAAGTCCAAGATCAAGGTGCCAGCAGGTTGCATGTCTGGCGAGGGCCCATTCCTCACAGTTGGTGCCTTCTTTGTGTCCTCACACAGTAAGGGGCAGACAAGCTCCCTTGGGCCTCTTTTGTAAGAGTGCTAATCCCATTCACGAGGACTCTGCCTACATGACTTGATCACCTCCCAAAAGGCTGCACCACTTAATATATCACGTTGGCATTAGGTTTCAACATGTGAATTTTGAGGGGACACAATCATTCAGACCATAGCACACATATAATTATTTATAATACGTGATTATAAAAGCTATTCCCTGTATTTTACGTTTCAGACTTTGGAAATCAATTTCATGCTTATCCTGTTTTATTCTTTATACTAATTTAAGGGATTTTTAAAATTAAATTTCATATTTTGAGATAACTGTCGATTCACAATCAGATGTCTTAGTCTGTTTGCTGCTGTTATAACAGACTGAGTAACTGACTGACCACAGACTGAGCAGTTTATAAACAGTGGAATCTTATTTGGCTTCCTGGAGTCTAGAAAGTCCAGAAGCATGGCACCAGCATCCTGTGAGGGTCATCCTGTGTCAGAAAACATCACATGGCTAGCAAGCACGTGAGACAGAGAGAAAATGGAGGCTGAACTCCTGAGATAACTACCCCACTCCTGACATAATTACATTAACGCATTCGTGAGGGCTAAGCCCTTATGACCTAATCTCCTCTTAAAAGTCCCACCTCTTAAGACTATCACAATGACAGTTAAATTTTAACATCAGTTTTGGAGGGGACATTCAAACCATAGCAGTTGTAAGAAATAATATGGAGAGATCCTGGGCACTCTTTTCCCAGTTTTCCCCATGGTAACATCATGCAAAACTATAGTACCATATCACAGCCACAATATGGCAACAATGGATGCTGTCAACATGCAGAACACGTCCATGAGCACAAGGATCCCTCATGTTACTCTTTTATAGTCATTTTCCTCCTGCCCCTATGCCCTCCTTAATCCTGACAACCACTAATCTATTCTTCCTATAATTTTATCATTTCAAGAATGTTATATAAATGAATCAGATAGTAGTAACCTTTTGGGATTGGATTTTTTCACTCATCGTAATTCTCTGGAGATTTATCTAGTTTGTTGCATGTATCAGTAGTCTGTACACTGGACTTCTGAGTAGTAGTATATGCTATGGATGTACCACAGTTTGTTTAGCCATTCACCCGTTTGTTGAAGGGCACAACAAACAGGGTTTGTTGGGTCGTTTTCAGTTTTTTTGTTATTTGAGCAAAGCTGCTATGAACATTCATGTCCAAGTTTTTGGTGTCAACACAAGTCTTCAAACTCTGGGATAAATACCCAGGAATATAGTTTCTGGGTTATATGGTAGTTGCATGTTTAGCTTTTTCAGAACTGTCAAACTGGTTTTTCAGTAGCTAGAGAATGACCTAGTTCCTCTGCATCCTTCCCAGCTTTCGGTGTGGTCACTATTTTTAATTTTAGCTTTTCTCATAGCTGTGTAGTGATATCTCACTGTGGTTTTCATTTGCATTTCCTATTGGCTAATGATATTGAACATCTTTTTATGTGCTTATTTGCCCCCTGTATATCTTCTTCACTGAAATGTCTCTGCATCTTATTTTTTTTTCAGATTTTAATTGGATTATTTATTTTACTCTTGAGTTTTGAGAATTCTTTGTATATCCTAAGTACTACCTGTGTATCAAATTTGTGATTCGCAAACATTTTCTCCCATTCTGTAGCTTGATTTTTTAAATGTTTTTAATGAGATATTTTACAGAGCAAAAGTTTTTAAGTTTGATAAAGTCCAATTTATTAATTTTTCCTTTACTGGATCATGCTTTTGATGTCAAGTCTAAGAATGCTTTGCCTACTTCTAGATCCTGAAGATCTTCTCCAACTTCTTTCTAAAAGTATTATAGTTTTACATTTATATCTGTGATCCATGTTGTGACCATTTTTATGTGAGGTGTGAGGTTGAGATCTAGGTTCAATTGTAGCTTACAGATGTCCCATTACTCTAGCACCATTTGTTTGTGAAAAGGCCATCCTTCATCCATTGAATTACCTTTGTACCTTTGTTAAAAAGTTGGGCATATTTGTATGAGTCTGTTTCTGGGTTCTCTATTTTATTCCATTGATCCATGTATCTGTCCCTTCTTTAATACCATACAATCTTGATTACTGCAGCTGTATGATGAGACTTGAAATTGGATAGACTCATTCTTCCCACTTTATCCTTCTTTCTCAAAATTTATTTTAGCTATTCTAGTTTTTTGCCTTTCCATAAAAAGTTTAGATTCATCTTGCCTGTATTTACAAAAGCTTTTATGATTTTGATAGGAATTGTGTTAAACCTGTGTATCAATTTGGGGAGTATTGACATCTTGTGCGACCCCTTACACTTTGATCAAAATTTTATCTTTTTCAATTTGCTTCAACTCACTGAGAATTTGGGGCACTCGTACTCCTAATGTGAATCTGAGCTCTAAGGGTGTAAGAAGGCCAGGAGAACAATTCAAGACCAGTGTGTTAGCAAGTTTGCGGAAAGTGTAAGGACACTCAGAGGAGGGGAAAGTGGTACTGCAGCTACTTTGGAAGAAATGACCCTTGAAAAAGTTCTTCAGGGAAGTATGGGATTTAGATGGACAGAGAGGAGAGGAGTACATGGAATCTACTCAGATTTGTCCTTAGAAATGGTTGAATCTGTTGCTGTCTAGTCTGCCCTCTATGGAAGCACCTTTTTCACTGCTATCATTTAACTTGTCTTTCTCTGGACCTTTTCCAGCTTGGCTAGGTTTTCTTTTTTCTTTTCTTTTCCTTTTTTTAGATATCTTCATGAAGTTGCTCTTCTAAGCTGTGTGACTGTGTGTCTTCAGGCACCACAAGACATTTATGCACTTTGGGGAAATATCATTGATGTTATCTCTCCAAGTGAAAATTGTTTTTGTCCTGCAGTGATTGTTGTCTCAGGTGTACAGTCCAGAAGTTAGTCTAACTGTTTAATTTGTCTGTCTGTGTTTTTCCCAGTGCCTAAATTAAAATCACGTGCTCGCCATACAGATGCTGATTTGCAAATTGCTCCCAATGTTCTTTCTGCCAGTTGCGCCTGCCAAGATGATGGCAGGTCTTTAGAGTTATTCCAAACCTAATGCATCCCGAAGAAAATCTTTACCTGAAGTATTTAGGGCTAAGTGCAAGTCTGGCACCTCTCTTATTTCCATAGCATGCTCACATTGTTCTCTTTTGATTCGTCATTTTAAGAATTAATTTGTTCTGGGCTATCATGTAAAGAAAGTTTCTTCTGTTTCTCTGATGCCTGGCATTTCGTAAGGAGTTGTTTGAAATGACTGACTGAAATCTGAAATGAACAGAAAATTAATTTGGGATCCTATATGGATACATGGAGATGGCAACATTTCCTGTTAGTTCTAAGATATTGGGTCTTACATGAAACCCATTGATGGGCCATCTGCCCATGTCAGGGGCATGTCCTCACTGGGGATTTAGGGCTCTCAGGGATAACTGTGTGTGGCAGCATCAGCCTGCGCACTGCCACTTTGACCCTTCCTCCCTAGTATTTTCAGTTTCTGATAAAATCTTAACACAGATCGAGTTCAGGAATATATTCTGACTTGGGGTATTCAGCGCATCCAGTAAAGCATGTGTCATCTTGTGGGTGTAAGAGGAACCCTGTTTTCAATTGGCTTTTTTAAGAGACATAGAACCTGGTCTCCTAATTATGAGACATCTGGAATTCTTGTTCGAATCCAAGTAAATTTAGAATGTGTACCAATGGCAGGATTCAATCCAAAATAAAACCAATTTGTGTATGTATTCTCTCTTCACTGTTCCTTGCTTGTGCAGTGAAGCTGCATGCTAGTTCCTTTATTTCCCCACAGAAATCCTGAGTGATGCTCTCACCTTTAAAGGAATGCTTTTTTCCCCCTAAAGATTTCAGACTGACAAAGAATACGCACCGAAGTTTCTCGTGGTAAGCATGATTATGGCCACGCAGGTGGTGGAGATCCCATCATCTGCTGCTGAGCTCGCTCCCTCCACACTTCCCTGCAAGGATTCTTGGTGCACTGGTTTCTGTGGGCCACTGGACAAACCAGGCCTTATTGCTTTACAAGTCTGACTGAGTGGTATTATTTTTTAAAGGAGAAAGAATATTTTTACTGGAAAAGATTCCCCTGAAAGACAGGGTAGAAAAAATAAATAAAAGCATATCAGGGAATTTTTTATTATATTGCATTTCAATGTAAACTTATCATTCTTCCCAGAAAGCAGGATTCATTCTTATTTTCAACTTGAAAAAATAATGTAAAGTCACTATTTAAACTACTGTTAGCTTTTTTTTTTTATCTCAAAGAAGCTAAATGGCTTTGTTGCTCATGTGGGAATGGAAATTAGCTCTTGGCCTGAACTGCTTTAATTGAAATCAGTTTGAGGGCCGAGTTCCTATGCTGCTTGACAGATGACATCATTTCCTGTGCTTTTCCCAATCCTCACTGTTTTTCTAAGATAGGATGAAGCTAAGTTTAACTTCAAATTTTAAAGTAACTATACACCTTTTCCTGACCTACTTAGAGTATTATCCAGAGTTTTCACCAAATCTTTTTTTTTTTTGTTGTTGTATATTTGTAGATAGCTTTTTAGTTAAGAAAGCATTTTGGCTGAGGTGTTTGAATGGAATTATAGGAGCCTAAAATAATAGTTTGTTTTAGTCAGTTTCCTGGGTTGCTTGATTTCAATGCTCCAACAAAGGAGTTATTTCTGCTTTTATACATGGGAAACAAAGATAAAAATATTTTAAATAGCAGCCTACTGAGAGCTGTATAAGTGCTTAGAACACAGTGAGCAACTTCTCAGTCTCAGTTTGGTCCTTGAGCATAGCTTTTGATGTTATTATCAGGTAGCATGAGTTAAGTAAGTAAAAATTAGTTTAGCATGGTTTTATACAGCATCTACATTTAGGCAAGGTGCTACTCTAGGCACTTAGGGTGATACTGTATAATTATTATAATAATCATGACCCTTCCCACTGTTAAGTACTTTTTAGACAAATGGGGTGGGGATAGGAAAAAAAAAAAACTAAAAATAGATCAGATTATATAATGTATACTTCAAAAGAGAAGTCTAAAATACTCTGAGAGGAGAGAGGGCTCACATCCGCTTCTGGAGGGAGGAGAGAACAGAAATCAGAAAAGATCAAGGGAAAGAAGAGACATTTGAAGTGGGTCTTGGAGATAGGTAGGATTTCAGTATTTGGTGGGAACTGTGTATGTCATGTGTTGGGGGTTAAGAGTTAGGGGTAAAGAGACAAAGAGGCATGTTACAGAGGGGATTCCATGAGGAGACCAGCACAAGCAGAAATGCCTGGCATTTCGCATGGCACATAGCAGGCACTCAGAAATGTTTGTTGAGTGAATGAATGATTGATCAGTAGATCAGGGAACCAAGTCATAGGACAGATTAGGAGTGTGCCAGGGAGCCCTGAAAGGCACTTGGGGCCATGCTGAGAAGGGCCTTGAACGCTGAGAGATGGAGGTGGTTATTAGCTCAGTAGAGATAGGGAGCCTTTCATGGTGTTTCTGTAAGCGTGTGGCATGTTCTTGAAAAGGCATATCGCCTTCAACTTGACCTAACTTTTTTCCTACAACTCGCCTCCTGCTGTGTGGCCTGGTTCCTAACAGGGCACGGCTGGGGGTTGGGAACCGCAGTTCTAGAGGACTAAGGAATAGCCTAGGATTTTGAAAGTGGATTTAGCGTACCTAAAACCCTGACGTAGAGACAGCCTAAACATTAGAGAAATGAGAGTGCACGCCTGTGTTGTCATTCTTGCTCACAACTGAGCTTGCAGGTGTCTTTTACTGCAGCTTCTTCTAGTGTGTCGTTGTCTCAGGTCTCAGGTTGTCAGGCCCTGGTCTTTCTACTCTGGGCCCTGAAATGCACACTTCCATAGGTGAAAATGTGATGAGTGGATTTCAAACACAGAGGGTCTTATTTAGTTTAAATAAACACCTCTTTCTGAGCCAAATTCAGCTATCCCCATTATTAGGCAGTCTCGTTATTAAATAACTTTCTAGATATTTTCTTTTTTCTCTTTTCTGCCTCCAAAATTTCTTTTAAAAAAATTCTGTGGCATCTATGACTTTGACTGTTTCCATGGCCACCTACTTGGGACTCTCAATCTTTTCACGGGAAAATTATTGCCATTGTAATCTTGTCTTGTATGGCTACCCAAGGCACTACTTTCTTGTTAGTATAAATTACAGAAAGGACATTGAGTTGTAAGTTCTGTTAAGTTAGGGAAGTCATTTAGCACTATTAAAGTCAACGTCAAAGAAACAACTGCATTATGGATTATTTTATACACACAAATAATAACATGTTTAGCATTGTCAAGTAGGTCATTTCTGCATTAATATATGAATTCTGAGAAACCATTTTATTTTCTCTTCAAATTACTATAAGTCAACTCCTGTGGACTGTTGCAATCTATGCACTTAATTTGCAAAAATGAATCATTCATCTTTTTTTTTTTTCCCAGTACAACACTGCAACATTCGCTGCATGAATGGAGGTAGCTGCAGTGATGATCACTGTCTGTGCCAGAAGGGATATGTAGGGACTCACTGTGGACAACGTAAGTAAACCATAGTTTTAAGTATTCTAGATGTTAACCTATATGTAGACAAATAAAGAGATAAGTGCTGATGGAGTGTCTTTAATTACCTGGAACACAGCATGTTTACACATGTCCAGTGACCCTTACAGATGAACAGATCACTTACTCAACACACGTAGCATCAGATTGCTAATTGGAATCATGATAATGGGTTGTTTGATGCATTTTCCTCTAACTTACCTTCATCGCCCTGCTTGCCTCACTCCTTTGATTTATAGTCATCACCCACGGTGCAGAACTCTTGTTCATTCCAGCTGTATACCTTCCATTCACTTACTGAACTTCTCCACTTGGATTTTTCAGGAAGCATCTCAAAGTATTTCAAAACTTGACCTCATCTTTCTCCCCAAACATGTCCTTTCTCTTGTTTAATGGTATCTCCATCTCTCTAATTACCCAACCTAGATTCTGCTACTGTAGGACTTATCACATGGTGTTCAGTTTGTTGGTTCACTCACATGCACCATTTATTGTATCTACTTTCTACCAGTCCTTGTGCCTTGTAGAAGATGAAAATTTCTTTTAAAAAGCTTGTTTTTTATTACTTCAAGATGAATATATATATATATCCTATAGAAAATTTGGAAAAGTTCAAAATTATAAAAAATAAAATTTTTCATGATCCCATCATTCTGCATACTACCTTCTAGACTTTGAATGCATATTTGATACATGAGATCCTATTGTATATATACTTTTTTGTACCACTTTTTCACTTAATATTTTATTAGAAGTATATCATGTTATTAAACATTTTGAAATACATTTTAATGGTCGCCTATTTCTCCATTATACAGACATTTTACTGTTGATATAGTGAATCCTTAATGGTGAGCATTATTCAGGTTGTTTCAAATTTTTGCCATTATGTATGTGTATATATTTGCCGTGATGAATAATGCTATTATAAATAAACCAAAATTTATATAATGGCCTTGTGACCATCCACATACTACAGTGTGATAAGAATATTGGTTGAGTTTCGTGCAGCCCAGCACGGAGAGAGGAGAGGCAGGACAGCCTCCCTAGTGTGGGTAATCCTTCAGCTGAGTCTTGAGAGATGGGTAGGAGTTCACCTGTCAGGCGATGGGTGATGTGTCCTTATGCAGATGGCACAGCATGACCAAAACACCAGCCCAGGATGTAGCATGGGATGTGAGACATAGCAGGTGCTTTGGTGTTGCTATAGCTTAAGTGCCGAGAGCAGTGATGAGAAGGGAAATAAGATCAGATAGGAAGTCATGGGCCAGGTTTCAGTGCCTTTATACATACTATGTTTTCTTTTAAAGTAGAGCCAGGAAAGGGGAGTGAGATAACAACAATAAATAACAACAACAACATACATGTGTTAAGTTACTTACTCTTTGCATGTATTAACTCATTTAATATGACAATAGTCCTTTATGTTAGAGGTCATAAATATTACCTTCTAATGGATGAGATGCAGGGTCTTCCGTAATTTCTCTAAGGATATACAGATGGTAATTGGCAGAGTTGGGATTGGAACCCAAGCAGTTTGACACAACAGCCCATGTGTTTTCTGCTGTGAAACACTGACCTCGTACCCTTCAGTAACAAGGGTTTACAATGAGAAAGATCACTGTGGCCACAGTGTGGATGAGGAAGAAACAGGAAGCAGGAAGACCGGTCCTAACTAAGGCTGTGGCCATAGAGATGGTGAGGTGGGGATGGAGTCAGAGGTATTTCAGGAGATGCTCCCTTTGGTGCTCCCGGAGGGAGTTTAGCTCAAGCACACAACAGGTGCTCAATTAACACTTTCAGAATTAGAAAACTTTTCCTAAACTTCAGCTTCCTCATCTGCAAGATTAGGGGGAGGGCGGTAGTTGGTTTAGGCAAGCTCAACATTTCTTTTTTGCTTAGAATCTCTTTATTCTCTTCTGATGATAAATTAAGAGGCAAAGCAGAACAATTACTGTACGTAAACCTCTCTGATGTTGTGATGAGAAATGAACTCCTGCCGTAATTTTTGGCTGTAAGGGGTTGTGTCAGCTCAGGTCTTCTGATACCAAGTGGATGTTAAGACAAAATTAGATATGCCAGAGATTTGTTAGGGGAAAGGCTCGTGAAAAACAAAGGGTAGAAGAAACAGGAGTAGGGGGGGTCAACCTTCAGACTACAGTGCCTGTCTGACCTGTGTGCAAGGAGGGAGAGGAGGAAGGACGATTGTCTAGAAGGAGCTTCAGACTGTAGTGCACCTCTGGGAAAGTCTTACTCAGGCTGATGGAGAGCCCAGAGAGTGCCCATTGGAAGAGTTCCATGACGGGCCAAAATGCCAGGCTCTAGCGTCCTGCTGTGTGCAGTCATTGGCCAAGAGTGTGCGCTTGGCAGTAGATCCAAAGGGGCCACGGCTGGAAGCTGCCTGCTAGCTAAACTCCTTGCAGCAGGTTCTCTTAAAGGGAAGCCTGAGTGGCTCAACTTCATGACTGCTATAGGGGTAGAAGCAAAATGTATGGGAATTATGTAAGGAGCAATGGGTTTAAGTGGAATGATTGAGGAAGCCCCATGGAGGAGTGAGGCTTGAACTGGACTTTGAAGAGTGGGTGGTTCTGGCAGATTTGGTAGGAAAAAACCTGCTGCCCATGACAAAGATGCCTGGAAAGAGACCATGCATGCATGAGTTACAGGAAATTGTACAGAGAGGAGCTGTTCAGAGTGTGGACTTTCAATTCTTATTTTGAAGCCTTCTTTTAATAAGGAAAATGTCTCTTCCTCAAGGATCTCTGGACTTACTGCACCAATAGTTTCAATGGATTCTGTTATCACACTCAATTGGGTCTTCATGATGGTGTTTAAATTACTGACTGCCAGTAATAGTATTTTGTTGTTTGCAGTTAACTGTGTGATTTAAAATGCTACTCTTCTGTAAGAATGACATTAGAGGGGCCGATGTTTACTCTCAGAGGAGCCCTCCCTGATGTCACTTTGTTTATATAGATCCTAAACAAAAGAGTCAGTGTGCTAAAATGCAGTTCCCATCCAGTGCAGTCCCTTAGAAACCATCATTTCAGCTGCAGAACTGAAACTATTGCTCAGATGCTTCAGGGAATGAGACCGGCAGCATGAACACAGGTGCAAACACACCTCTTCCAGGATTCCCTAAGAGTTGACTGAGGAACATCTGAGGATCTGTAACTTTCAAGTGACTATTCAAAAAAAAAAAAAAAAAAATGCCAGGGCGATTATTTAGATATTTTCTTGTTTTCCTTTCAGGGGATTGTAAGTGTTACTTCGTTAGCATCTACCTTCAGGTAAAGCTTCTCAGCGTTCTCCTTGTTTTCCAGCTGTCTGCGAAAGTGGCTGTCTCAACGGAGGGAGATGCGTGGCCCCAAATCGATGTGCGTGCACTTACGGCTTTACTGGACCCCAGTGTGAAAGAGGTAATGGTTTTTAAAAATAATCTGCCTAAAGACATTCTGGTGCCTAGAGCTACTATTGATTTGCACAGTCATTGGGTTTGTGTGGCTACTTCATGGATTTTGCTGAGCTTTGTGGATGTTTCTGAATTTTCATTGGGAAGGTTCCTGGGATGACAAGACAATAGCCCTGACGCTGTGCGTGTTACTCAGCAATTCTTGCCAGTGAGACATGGTACTCAATAGTGATCATACATATAAATACCAGCTGGCATCAGGATAAAAAGAGGAGAATTCTCTGTAAGGGCAAGGATTGAGCTTCTTATTATCCTAGGTAAACTAGAGAGGTGGTCCCAAACAAAACATGTGCATGGAAAGGGAAACGTTTAGTAGGAAAAACACACATACAGATCTATTGGACCTCTTGGGAGCTATAGAGGCATGTAAGTTCAGTGTTCAAAATTCACCATACAAGTATTGAGTATCTGCTGAGAAACTGCTTTATGTATGAGGTTTATTCAGTACTCACTGAGCCCACTGAACTGTATAGAATCATCCTCATTTTTGCATATGACAAGACCAAAGCTCAGAGAGGTCCAGGGATGTCCCCAAGTTTATACACATAACAAAAAACTTTAATTTGAATGTGGGTTTTCTGTTTTCAAGTCTAATGTTTACTGCTGCTCCTAATTAAAAGAAACATTCTACCTAATTTACCTACCTGTAAATACAAACATGGTATGGAGGTATGTGTGGAGGGTTTTTTTCCCTGAACTTTGGTTTTATTAATCATCTTGTCTCTACATTCATACCATTTTCTCATCATTCCTAGTTTTGTAGTGAAACTTTAGAAGGTTCATGTCATACAAAACTGAAAAATTAAAAGATACTCATGAACTTATTAAACTTAAATTATCACTTTTATCCAAAATTGTGTGAAGACCTTTTTATTCTAAGATGGAAATTAAAGATTTAGATGTTGAATATGTCATTTAAACCATATAGCAGAGAAAAACAAAGAACAGAGAGTGGTATGTGAGGAATTGTTTAATTTCTGTTTCTATTTTTAGAAGTCTACCTAAATTCAGTTATTTGATAATAAAGCAACAATACATATTTTAGCAACTCTAGGTCAATTACTCTTATTAATGGGTAAATTATATTGTATCTGTATTAATTGACTATTAATTGACTATTGCATGGTATTGATGTGTGATTCATAATGGACTCTTGGTCTTTGCATTGCATTTTGACATCCTTTTAGAGTCCCTCCTTAAACTGTTTCTCTTTACAACTTGCACAGATGTATTTTTATTGACTAATATATTTATAATAGTATCCAGAGTGGTAAAAACAACTGTTTCTATCAGGTAGTATCATTCCATGGCCTTGTTATTTAATCAGTGAAGATGTCATAGAAGATTAAAATGGTTAACATGTAACTTGACAAGTGGCGTGTGAAAATAATGTCTCGGACAATAATGCTGGGTCTAATTTGTTTTGGAAAAATCACTAATAAGATAAAGTTATATGGCATCTTACACTTAACAAAGTGGTTAATAATTTGCTGCAAAGAATATTGATGTACATAGTATAGGTATTCATTATAACACAGTCTAAAATAAAGAAGGCATTAAACCATTCCAGAGTTCTTTCTACAAAGATTTGATCTATGCCCAGGATTAAGAAATGGCCTGAATGGGTTAAGTTACTAAACCACTAATCAAAACTGTCATATTGCTTAGGGGTTTCTCCAAGTTTTGGGGTGTCTTTAGCTGTTTCCCTTCAGGGAGAAAGACTGTGTATCCTGAAATCTGTCCTAAGGTGTAAATATGTGTTGGCCTCATAGAATCTTCACAGTGGTGATTTTCAAAATTGAATTGACCTCTAAGTGGCAGATTTTCAGGCATTTGTGATGGTGGCGATTGGGGAGCAGAAGGTGGGCTTGACTCATCACCCATGAGTACAGTCCCAGACCTTCAACAGGAGCAGGGAAGCATGAGTGTCATTTCTCTCCCCACGTGGGAGAGGGAATTCCAGAATTTTAATTTCATTTATAGAGTCTTCACTGTTTTCTGCTCTTATGAAAGTCATCTGCTTACCTCTTTGAAGAATCAAAGGCAGTATATGTATTCTCTTCCTGAGATGTATGTTTGTGATTTCAAGAATGATGAATAAAAGTGTGGAACCGAGTCAGGACAAATCCATCCTGAAGTGTAGGGAAGTATTCAATGTGACTTCTTCTGATGGTGGGTTAGTATACTTGTTGTTTATTACTGGATAAATACATGGGCTAGTTGCTTTCTGTTTTTATTGGGATGCAGCATTTTATTTTTAAAAATAAACTTCCAGGAAGTCTGTAATAATTTTCTTTCTCCCTTCCAGGAGGCTGAGCCCAATTCTCCATCTACATTTTTCCCTTGCACTCTCTCACATCTTTTTTTTTTTTTTATGTGCACTTACAACATCATATCAAAACAGCATGTTTCTGTCTCCCTCACTAGATTATAAGCTCTTCAGGAACAGCTGCAGTTTCATCATCAACTTAATTCCAACAACAAGCTTAATGCCTAATGTGTAGTATATGACCGATAAATGTTGAACTGGATTCATTCAATAGCATCAGAAAATCTGGAGAGATAACTATCGGGTCTGAGCAAGTATCATATCTCCTGGAAATAATCGCTCTTTGCTTACAGTTCTGGATTTTTGTCCCTGGTTTCATGCTAAGCAGAGCTGATCACAGTTTTGATGCCATCGTTCAGAAACAGTCTCTTTTTTTTTTTTTTTGAGACAGAGTCTCACTCTGTTGCCCGGGCTAGAGTGAGTGCCGTGGCGTCAGCCTAGCTCATGGCAACCTCAAACTCCTGGGCTCAAGCAATCATCCTGCCTCAGCCTCCCGAATAGCTGGGACTACAGGCATGTGCCACAATGCCCGGCTAATTTTTCTATATATTTTTAGTTGGCCAATTAATTTCTTTCTATTTTTAGTAGAGACGGGGTTTCACTGTTGCTCAGGCTGGTTTCGAACTCCTGACCTTGAGCCATCCACCTGCCTCGGCCTCCCAGAGTGCTAGGATTACAGGCGTGAGCCACTGCGCCCGGCCCAGAAATACAGTTTTTTAGGGCCACAAGACTTTCATTCTTTAGTTGGCAAAGATGCAAAAAGGAGGTGTGTTTTGATCAAAGCCAAGTGGCAATAAAAATAAAAACAAAAAACTTCCTGGCATGATGTGCTACACATGGAAGGGAACATTTGGAGTGTCAGTTAGAGTACTTCTTAGGGTAAGGATCTTTGTTCCTGAGAGATCTTGGAACTTTTATACATGAATAAGTACTGCAGAAACCCAATGTAAGTGTGAAATACCCTTTGGGGATGATACTGCTAGGATGCCAGTAAGTGAATCTTAATAATCTGTGAACATGGTGCTTTGATTTGTGATGGGGAGAAGCAATAGATCCATGCTTGAATTGTGAACTGTAACAGTCATTCAACAAATGCAATCAGATTGTGAAGCAAATTTGTCTTATTCATTTTAATGAATATTAATACATATGTTTTAAAATATTCTTGGTAAGACAGCCTCATTGGGTAGGTAGAATGATTATACATTTTTACGTTGCCTGTCTCTACACCAAGAGGATGAGAAGTAGACACTTGTTTGGCCGGTGATGTTTGCTCTTTAAAAACTGAATATGAATTCATTTAGATAAATTCTCTAGTTTGTCACAGTCTTGCCACTCCCTGTTGTCACACCTTGTTCGTTTCATTCATTTAGCTTCCATCTTGGCCCTTGGGGGTGCTGAGGTTCGCCGCCTCCTGCTACATCCTCTATCAAAGATTGTCTCTCTTTGTGTTCTCTTGTATACCTCAATTTCCTTTCTTTTTTCTTCTTACTTTTTTTTGTAAATTTACATTTATGATTTTCTTGTTGCGCCTCCCTCACCCCCACCTTCTCTCTGCTTGAGCAACCAGAGGAACTTATCATTGCCTTAGCTCAGTGGTACAGTATGTTAGCGTTTGTTATCAGAATAGTGATATGAGGTCAGTGCCTGTTTTGGCAATGACAACACAAGCTAGTTGTGTATTGCCGGAGTTACTGCCAACAAAAAACTGTGTGGAATCACACTTTCTCTTGCCGTCTTGCCTCAGAGTACAGACCATTTAAAATCTTGTTAACTGCTCTCGTATTAAACACAGTGAATCATGTGAGTGCAAGAGATTTCTCAAGGTCATGAAAAAAGAGAGAAGAATGATCGTTGACCTGAACTTGTAGATGCGGGTGTTGGTGTCATGATGAGAGGCTTGCGGAAGAAGAGAAGCAAAGGAAAGATAATGAGAAAACATGAGAAGCAGGAGAACCGGAGAGCATGGAACCAGAGAAACTAAAGGCAAGGAGTTCAAGAAATAGCTTGGCAATTGTTAGTCTCATCAAAGGGTCAAGAGAGAATGAGAGCCGTAAAGAGGTCCTTAGACGTAGTAACAGCTGACATGTGCTGAGTACTTACAGCGTGCGAAGCTGTGTGACCTACAATAATCATTGTTAATTCTAGTCACTATAGTGGATGATCAAATATCCTACCTGTTTGAGATAAAAAACAGACTTAGATTTACAAAAACGTAAAAATAATTTTCTCACGTGGTTCCTAAAGCATGTGGAATTGGTTTAATGTTTTAATGTCAAGGTTTTTGTGAGCCAGCGGATGAAGCCTTTTGGAAGCATACATGCTAATAACAAGAAGTTTTCTATCGTTACTCCATATGGAGATCTTCATCTTGTACTGTCAGAATATGAGTGTGCACATGGATTCTTCTAAATCCCGATTCATTTGTTCTGTGTTAAATTCCTACCCAAGTCTAAACTGTGAAGACAATATTTGGATTTTAATCAATTTAAGAAAGTCTGTTTGCTGTTATGCTTGCTATTCATACACAAAGTAAAGGGGAAAGCATTGTTGACCTGGAAGCTTTAAGGAAAAGGAACAATGGGGACAAAATTGGAGTAGGATAAAAACGAGGATGGAAATAGCTCTTCCTACGTGGACTTGCTTCCTAGGGAATTGTAGTGTTAATGGAGCTGGAAAGAGTTTTTGTGCATTTGTTTGTTTGTGCAATAATGAAACAAAATAGAACAAACAATAGCTAGATTGATTGTAATTCCACCTAATTTTCATAGGTGCAGTTGATAGCTGAGAAACTGTTATCCTCATACCTTGACTTCTCTGAGGATATAAAAATTGTGATTTTGCACAGATATCTTTTTAATGATTTCATTGAACAGTTTTCAAAAAACGATTGCATTAAGCAATTGATAAGCATGTATCATATAAATCCAAGAAAGTTGTGTGTATGCTGTGTCTAATGAATGGAAAGGACTAACATATAATGATCCAAATACATAATAATCAGATAGCCTATTTTGGATACACCTACTTCATAAAAGAGAATAAAAACATTATTATGTCAGAGGTCTGTTCAGAGAGCTTCATGGAATCAGGAGCTGATTTTCTTGTTCTTTTTTTTCCTGGAGTTTTTCTGAAAGGCAATGAAATATAGATTCACTATTTTTTTTCTATATGGAAGTAAATTTTACAGAGCAGCATTTCTGACATGATTTTTACATAATTTTAAATTATAGGTGGCTATTATAAAAGCTACAGAGTAAATGCCACAAGCTAATTCCCATTTTCCAAATGCTTTTAAAAGGCAGAGCTCTGTGAACTATGTATATTTGCTTCTTTCTAAAAGGTAACAAGCAGTAAACTTGTTACTAAACGAGTTGGAGGCTTCACTTTCAGTATTTACTAAACATGTGAAAGCCTCACTTTTGGTATTTAGTCTAAATGGAAAGTAAGTAACAATGTGTAGATTGCATAGACTGAATGCCATAAATGTTACTGCACATCTAAAGTGGTATCGCAACATTTGGCAGCTGGTACATCATTGAATAAACTGGATTTTCCTAGAATAATTCCAGGAACTACATCTGTTGACACAGACGTTTGTGTTTGTGGCTGGGTAAAATGCACTGAGGGCACCCATGCGCTCCTGCCTGGCAGGCTGCACAAGCCTAGTATGAACAAGCAGCAGGGGTGGGATGCAGTCAGAAAGCAGCTTGATTTTCATCTTCTGCTCACTGTCCCAAGTTCTTCTCCTGCTGGTGGTTGAAATCTTTTAGTCCCTTTCAGAATTTCTCCTCTGCAGGTCCCTTAATGTGGGCAGAGCCATCTGTGTTCTCATTGTTGCCTACGTTTCCTTCCTCAACCTCTGGGCATCCAGTGGTACCTCCAGCCTCTTGAGTCCTCTTTGCTGCCCCAGGCAGTACTCTGGCAAAGCATCTAAGCTCACCCTACATCAGCTTTCTCTTTAGTGGCCCATAACTAGTTGGTGGAAAACACACATGCATTTTTTACCCACAATAAATTGCCAGAGTGTAAACCAATTTCGGCATAGTTCTCCTTGGAACCTTTGTCTAAGCATCTGGCCAGCCAGTTTCTGGGCGTTTCACAGTCTGTAGTCCACAGTGTCCTACAGACTTTAGGGGATACCTACCATCTACTCTAAGCAATCTCCTTAAAGCCCCTCTCATGGCTTGGCATCATAAAGACCCTCCACCAGTCTCCTAGAAAGAGCTAGTAACAGCCCAGCCTTATTCCAAGTAATTCCTTTCACATCTCTTATCACCTTGGACATGTTGATACTCTTGATATACATGAGGGTTTAAGAGATTGTCATCACCTTCTTTGCAAATTATGCGTGATAACTTCACACTTGACTTAGTGGTGTCTGTTTGGAGTTCTACTCGGCCACAAAAAACAACGGTGATCTAGCACCCGTTGTATTATCCTGGGTAGAGCTGGAGCCCATTCTACTAAGTGAAGTATCACAAGAATGAAAAAACAAGCACCATATATACTCACCATCAAATTGGTATTAACTGACTTAACTGACCAATACTTAAGTGCATATATAGTGGTAACATTGATTGGGTGTTGGGCAGGTGGGAGGGGGGAGGAGGAGATGGGTATATTCACACCTAATGGGTGCAGTGTGTACCGTCTGGGGAATGGACACGCTTGAAGCTCTGATTCAATTGGGGCAAAGGCAATATATGTAACCTAAACATTTGTACCCCTGTAAAATGCTGAAATAAAAAACAAAAAGAAAGTGGCATCTGTTGTCTTGGTGCTTCAACTCAAACTTCGATTTTAACATTGTCTTATATTATCAAAGCTAATAATTTAATAGAGCTATTACATTTGATGTAAAATTTGGTATAGTGGTTTCATCTTCAAAAAATTTGATTTCAACTTTATTTTTAAATTTCTTTTTAGCTTTTATGAACTTTTAATAATGATAAAACTTTTTATGTTAGTGGCCACATTTAATATTCAGACCACTTTCCAGTCTTTGGTGTTCAAAACACTAGAGCAGCACTGACCAATAGAAGGATTAAGGTCATTAAATTTGAAATGTCTGATTTAGAATCAAAAGTGTAGTTTATTATATCTCAAACAAGAAGCAGTACAGTTTCTGGAGGTATGCACCTAAACTGTTTACACAGTTTTGCTATCTTAATGGTAGCTTGCTATGTCAGCAGCGAACGCTGGAGAGCAAGTGGCGATGAAATCACCAAAGGTCTGCTCCACAGCTTGTTGAGAATTGAGTATTTTTCCCTGCAAGAAGTGGTCCAAAGCCTGGAAGAAGGGATAGTCAGTTGGTCCAAGCTCTGGTGAACACAGTGGATGACAGTTTCTAAGTCCAGCTTCCGTAGTTGGAGCAGCGTTGGTTTTTGTGACATGTGGTCTTGCAAGAGGACTGGCCTGTCTCTACTGACCAATCTTGGCTGCTTAATCACAAGCATCTTCATCATTTCATCCAATTGGTTTCAGTGGATATCTGCTGTGATCTATTGACCAGGTTTCACGAAGCCATAGTGGATAATATCAGTGCTGGACCACCAAACAGATACCATTAGCTTTTTTTGATGAATATTTGGTTTTGTATGATGTTCTGGCACTTCATCTTTGTCCAACCGTTGTGCCGAAGGTTAGCAGTTGTCAAAAGGAGTCCATTTTTCATCATATGTAACAATACGGTGTAGAAATAGTGTGCCTTTATGTTGTGACAGCAAAGAAAGGCAAGCTTCAAGGTGATTTCTCTTATGATGCTCATTTAATTCGTGCAAAACCCATCTATCCTGCTTCTTTACCTTGCCAATTTGTTTCAAATGGTCCAATATTGTTGGAATAGTAACGTCAAACCTTGTTGCTAATTCACATATAGGTTGAGAAGGATTTGCTTCCACTACAGCTTTCAGTTCATCATTATCCACCTTGGTCTCAGGTCACCCACATGGCTCATTTTCAAGATTAAAATCACCAGAACGGAACTTCTCTAACCATTGATGTACTGTGTGTTCATTAGCCACATCCTTCCCAAACACTTCCTTGATATTTTGAGCTGTCTGTGCTGCATTGGTTCCACAAGAGAACTCATATTCAAAAATGATACTTATTTTTGACTTACCTATGGTTTCACAAAAATTGCTCTAAAAAAAAAAACTTGAAAGATAATCACAAGCCAAACTGTGCATTTGAAAGAATGAAGGTGTGAATTCACAATTAAAAACAATAACAATGAAAAACCCCAAAACAAGAAGTGTCAAAGTGAAATGTCAGAGATATCCACTGTTAAACTTAGTACTTAAAGAAATCATACTTTCTATACTTAATAACCTAATATAATGTGAGCCATATGTACAATTTTAACTTTTCTTGTACCCATATGAAAAAGTAAAAAGAAACAGTGAAATTAATTTTAATGATATATTTTATTTAACCCTATATACACAAAAGCTTTATGTTAATAGTCAATATTAAAAGTTATCAATGAAATATATTGCATTCTCTTGTGCATTCTAAGTCTTTGAAATCCAATGCATACATTAAACCACACATCAGTTTAGACCAGCTAATAGCCAGATATGGCTAGTGGCTACTATATTGGACAGCACAGCTCTAGAGCTTTGCTTCCAGTAATACACATCAAACTTCACCTGAGGTCTCTGTTAGATTTCTAATTTTCCTTCCTCTCCTTTTGCTGCTTCTCCAACTTCTCAGAAGGCAGCATGTTAGAGAATCAAAGGGAGGCTGCATTCGTATTTGAAAAGTAAACCAACTTAAAAAAGAACTGGGGCCTCATATTAGAGTCTGATTTCTCAGATCCTCTGTCTTGGTGGAATTTTGTTATAATATGAGTGATAAGCACAATCTCTCGTGGTCATATCAATTGCATGTAACAACTATAGCAAATACTTAATAAAGGCTAGGCACTGATCTAGGCATGATACTAGACTCAGAAAGAAGTATATTGTTCTTCACATCAGGGACTGAAAATAATTTTTTTGAAACACAGACATGCATAGTATATCTGAAATAGTTAAATAACCAAGCAGGGCAAGGATTTATGTAAGCAGAGATGAGGGAAAGTACAGATGAAGGGAAGAGATAGTACAAAGATTCAGAGTCTCAACTTGACCTGGGGAAAAGGGAGGACACAGTCCTCCTTAGGAAGGCCCTGCTGTGTCAGCTGTCATGGTGCTAGAGACCTCCTGTGGGTCTATGGCAAGTCTCTCTGTGATGCCCTTCCATTCCACTGAATTGTGCTTCTGCACAATTTCTGTCTGAGGAAGGGTATTAGGATTTTTAAAAAATTCTCCTTTGTATTATAAATCAGTAGGGGACTGGTCTATTTCTAAAACTGT
The DNA here is from genome assembly GCA_963574885.1 of Lepilemur ruficaudatus. Taxonomy (NCBI): domain Eukaryota; kingdom Metazoa; phylum Chordata; class Mammalia; order Primates; family Lepilemuridae; genus Lepilemur; species Lepilemur ruficaudatus. The sequence continues at coordinate 80,413 of CAUYRT010023594.1, forward strand.
TTTAGCTTAATCTTATGGATAGCAGTCAGGAGACCCTTACCAATTTTAGGTGCTCACTGGAGAGTACTTCAGAACACTTAGTGTTTATGTTCCCTGGTAGTTATAATCTTTAGAGAGTCTGTGCTGTTTTTGGTTTATGGATGTATATTGGACAAGTATATGGAGCTTCGTGGTCCAAATGGTGTGCCAAAGTACTTTTTTTTTTAGAACATCAGTCCCATGGGGGCTTCCATGAAATGAAGTTTCCATGGTCAATATCATTTTGGAAACGCTATCCTCTTCTTGGAGAGGCAGAAGATGCGTTAGCATATTAACTCTTAGGAGTCCTGCAGGAAGGAAACTGTTTTTACTGAGTTTAACCCCGCATTTCTAAATCCATTAATTTTAGAATTCCCCTTCTCCCTTAACACCTTTAATATCCTTACCTTGAAGATCTGGATTCTTATATTATTTTGATAGACATTGTGGAAGTCATTTGACATCTGTATGACAACATTTTCATATTCTAGATTGATATTTTAAATCTATATATGACCTCATTCTGAAGATGAATATTTGTTTAACTGTCTAGAGATTTTTGGAGTCACTCACCTTTTGGGTTCCTAAAAGGATTCATTTGACCATTAATTTAAGTGCAGCATGAAACACCCATCTTTTGGGGTTTGGTTCTCAAATATTTTAAAGAATCACTTAGGCAAGCTGGACCATCCCATTAAGTACGGATATATTCCTGTTTCTGAATGGTTTGATGTAGTGGGTATGCATGTCATCCTGGTTCAGTCCTTGGGAGTACTCAGTCCTTGGGGGTTCTTCTTCTAGAACTAGGAGTATCAGATATTCATAGAGTGAGAGCTCCCTTTTCTAGACTGGTTAAATCCTTTTCTTTCAAGGTCAAGTTTAAGGCTCATTTCCTCCCGGTCAGTTCCTGACCGCAGGAAGCTCCCCCATTCAACCCCCACAGTGCTGACTGAAATCATCCCTCTGGCCTCCTGGACCCTGTTCACATTTCAGTGAGTCAGTGGATCTATTAAACTTTTGGTCTTTGTCATTCATTTTAAGGACTTCTTCAGCCATTTTGGCATTTTTATTCCTCTAATGAATTCTTGTTTTTCTTGTATTTTATGACATTTTAAAATAATTAGGTGACCCTGTCCTTGTCTTTGGGGACATACACTGATGATTTTTAATGGTGTTTACTAAGAGGTAGGGAATGAGCATATTCTCCTTGTCAAAAAACTTTGTTCCATGTACATTTATTGATTCTTGTGTTGAAATACTTATATCAGCGTCAAACCATCTAAAATCCTGTATCATGGCTTTTGGGAAGCCTTCTCAGCAAGTTCTAATATTTTGTTTCCTTAAAAATACTTTCTTTGCTAAATGAAACATAAATGATTTATTAATTTTAAGATATGAAATAATTATATCTGTATTTTTTCAGTGTTTTTTTTGAAAAAACTAAATTTGATCTATCAGCCCCGTGATCTGGGAATTATGAAATTAGCTAATTTACTTTGTGGGCTAATGAAACGCTGATCAGATATAGTCTCTCAGCCAGACTGTGGTACTCTCTGTAGACCGAAAACTAAAAACAAGATCTGATACTTTTTTCTGTCTCACTGAGTACCAAGCCCAGAGCTGGGAAGAGAGTAGATATTTATGAAATACTTTCTTATTTGCTTAATTTAACTTTGGGTTTTGGGGTTGATGAGAAACAGTGTTTAAATGTTAAATATATCTGTTCAATACAACATTTTTTTAAAAAAAGGTACTCTGAACAGCAGTACTTCACAAATCTATCTGTGTCTAATATGGAAATTTAAGTATAGATATTTATATTCAAAAAGTATATGCAGTGAATTCTATGGAGGACATAAAAGGAAATGTTCTCCAACTTTCCTACTGTGTTCCCTGAACAATAATATCTTTTCTCTGAACTGTTTCAGAAGAGCTTTATAAGTAAACAATAGATTGGGATTTGTTTTCCTCAGGAAATAAAGCGTGTTCTAATGGTTCGATTTATACAATAGGCCCATTTCTATCTCTGTCCCCAGAGAGCCTTATCCTCTTGCCTGCCTTCTCACAGGAGGTATCATTGACCTTCACTGTTGTAAGACACTGAAGCAGGCTGAAAGAGAAGGCTTGCAGGTTGAAGGAAACTTTTACCCAAATTAAAAATACTTTTATAAACATGCACCAGCTCTTAAGGAATCCTTTCTTTCCCAGAGTCCCAAAGGAAATGCTCACGTTCTGTTAGGGGTTCCGATGATACACACTTTAAATTAAAACTACTGAACTTTAAAAGACCAAGGCAAAGCCATAGCCCGACTGGAGGTAAAATTTGACTCATTCTTTATATAATAATTTGTTAAACTTGAAAACTGGAGAATATTTTAGAACTTTCTTATTGTACTACAGGAAAAATAAAAGCAGAGGCACACATAGCATCTTTTTTTTTTGTCTTTATTGCAGTGTAATTTACATATCATGTCTTTACTCCATTTTAAGTAGAGAATTTGGGAAGAGAAAATTCAGAATCCTTCAGAAATTTTCTGCCACTCTGGGTTGTTGCTGATTTTGTTTCTGTATTAAGTCTCTGTATGATTCATAT
>CAUYRT010023595.1:0-28187 GCA_963574885.1 Lepilemur ruficaudatus
AGGTTTCCTAACAGATAAAAAACTATACCATGCTCATGGGTTGGCAGAACCAACATTGCTAAAATGTCTATATTACCCAAAGTGATCTATAGATTCTTTGCAATCCCTATTAAAATACAAACAGCATTTTTTGCAGATCTACAAAAAATAATTCTATGCTTTGTATGGAACCAGAGAAGACCCTGTATAGCAAAAGCAATCTTAAGCAAAAAGAACGAAGTGGTAGGCATCAATTTACCAGACTTCAAGCTATGCTACAAGGCTATAGTAACTAAAATAGCATAGTACTGGCACAAGAACAGACACATAGACCAATGGAACAGAACTGAGAACCCAGATATAAAACCATCCTCATATAGCCATCTAATCTTTGACAAAGCAGAAAAAACAGATACTGAGGAAAAGAATCCTTATTCAATAAATCGGGCTGGGAAAACTGGATAGCCACATGTATAAGACTGAAAGAGGATCCACACCTTTCACCTCTCACAAAAATCAACTCACCATGGGTAACTGACTTAAGCCTAAGGCATGAAACTATAAGAATTCTAGAAGAAAATGTTGGAAAAACTCTTACAGACATTGGCCTAGGCAAAGAATTTATGAAGAAGACCCCAAAGGCAATCACAGCAGCAACAAAAATAAATAAATGGGACCTGATCAAATTAAAAAGCTTCTGCATAGCCAAGGAAACTATCAGGAGAGCAAAAAGACAACCTACAGAATGGGAGAAAATATTCACATGCTACACATCTGATAAAGGCTAATAACTGTGATCTATATAGAACTCAGGAAATAACCAAGAAAAAAAAAAAACAAACAACCCTATCAAAAAGTGGGCAAAATACATGAATGAAACTTTTCAAAAGCAGAAAGACTAATGGCTGACAGAAACATATGAAAAGATGCTCAACATCTCTAATCATCAGGGAAATGCAAATCAAAACCACAATGAGGTATCACTTATCTACAGTGAGAATGGCCTTTATCAAAAAGCCCAAAACAATAAATGTTGGCATGGATGCGGAGAGATAGGAACACTCACACCCTGCTGGGGGGACTGCAAACTAGTACCACCTCTGTGGAAAGTAATATGTAGATACCTCAAAGATCTACAAGTAGAACTACCATTTGATCCAGTAATCCCATTACTGGGCATCTACCCAAAGGAACAAAAGACATTTTATAAAAAAGACATCTGCACTAGAATGTTCATAGCAGCACAATTCACAATTGCAAAGGTGTGGAAACAACCCAAGTGCCCATCAATACATGAGTGGATTAATAAAATGTGGTATGTGTGTACCATGGAGTATTATTCAGCCACAAAAAACTGTGGTGATCTAGCACCTCTTGTATTGCCCTGGATGGAGCTGGAGCCCATTAAATGAAGTATCACAAGAATGGAAAAACAAGCACCACATGTACTCACCATCCTATTGGTATTAACTGATCCACACTTAAGTGCACACATAGTAGTGACATTAGTCGGGTGTCGGGCAGGTGGGAAGGGGAGGAAGGAATAGGTATATTCACACCTGATGGGTGCAGTGCGCACTGTCTGGGGGATGGACACATTTGAAGCTCTGACTCGGGTGGGGCAAGGGCAATACATGTAACCTAAACATTTGTACCCCTGTAATAGGCTGAAATTAAAAAAATTAAAAAAAGAAAGGAAGAGGAAAAATAAACAAAAGTAAAATAAAATATTTTAATTTTTTTGTTCCAAACTGATCTAAAAGATAAAAATTTGTTTGGGTTGGGCCATTAAGACAATATGAACAGGTGAAATGAAAGAGAGCAGTAATACAAAAAGTAGCCAGGAAATTGAAACTGTTTAGTTACGAAATAGCTGCACTACACATGAAGCGTTATGGTGTCACTTGAAGATGGACTTACATTTAGTTAGAAGTGTTCATTGTGAAATTTAGGGCAAGCACCGAAACTGTTTTAAAAGAAGTGTTGTTAACATCGTATGAAGAAATAAAATGTAATCGTGTGAAATGTTCAATAAAAGCAAGAGATGACAAAAAAGAGCGAAAAAAATGAATTAAGAGTAAGAACCCTGCATGCTACTATGTGCACTCTGGAAAAACCACGGAGGACCAGTTTAATTTGGTTACAAGATTCTTTATTTTGTAAACTATACATAAACAGTAGAAAAGAAAACGCGTTATACTTGTAGTATTACGTGAGGTCGACATTAAAGTTTTTATTTAGTGCGTATAAATTAAATGGAAAGAATCCACCAAGCTTGCTTTCAATGAATTGTATACCAGGAAACCAGCTGACCCACTACCGAAATTAAAGATACCAACGTGTAACATCCAATAGGTTTTTTCACTTTTACTATGGGCACAAAACCATTGGTCTGATATACTGAAAAGTGACAGTGTGCCAAAGTGTATACACAATTAATTAACATGCTAACTTAAATACAGATCAAAGTAATTTTTGCTACAGTTAAATTTTAAATGCTACTATACACAATAATCATAAACAAGTCCACATGGCAATTATGTAACAACAAGAAAAGAAAGAAACACATTCCATGTTCTCCATTCCAGCAGCAGTACCTTTACTGATATTAACGCGTTAATTAGGTGTGCTTATATATTGTCTATTATCCTATACTGGGATGCATGCTAAAACCTCTCTATTTCTATTTTTGCAAGGCACCATATAATGCGATCTCTACATTTCAGCACTACTAACAAAAATGGCATAATGCTAAGATTAAATGCAACTTTTAATCTAAAATGGGAAATAAAATGAGAATTAAGATTTGGAAATTTGACCTTGGGGCGAATGACACACTTTTTGTGAAAATATAGTTTAAATTAATTCTCTTTATCTTCTTCCTAATTTAGATTTTTTTACCCTAAGTTGCTGGTCAGAAAGATATAAAAAAAAAATCTCAAAAGGTAAAGAAATCATGCTGTTAAAGAATATTAAAAACATCTACATGAGACTTCCATCAAAATTAAAATACATATTACAAAGGATAACTACATCTTTAGCTTTCAGAATCCATGGTTTTCCACACTCGCCATTTTGTAAAATATCCTATCATATCCCTAAAATTTCATAATGGGAAACAGCGGTATTAACGTAAGCACAGTGCAGGAACCTACAGTCTTCACTTTGCTTCTCTTAGCAGGTGGTATCTCTCAGTGACTCTGACTCGCTCTGGGTTTGTGAAGATGCTACTTTGGAAATGCAGTTAGGGTCATGCATGATTTTACAAAACCGTGGGGCCAAGGTCACTAATGAGTTATTGTAAATATAACTTAGACTATCTCTCGTGAAAAATAACATATACAATCCAAAGCATACTGTCTGTCATTTTGTTTGTGTGAGATTTACAAAGCTTTTCTTATGAAAAATTTATTTTAGATCTTCAAAACTTTCTTTTGTCTGGCTAGACTCCATTATGTGTTTTCTTTTTCTGTAAGGCATACAAAAACTCAAAGCAAGTGATTCTTATTTAAACATAAGGTTCTACGACTTTAGCTTCAATATTTGAAATAATTATACAAAATATACGTGAGGTTTAGAATCACTTTGTTTCGGGAGCAAGAAGGTAATTCTTAACAGGCTACCACTTTGTAAATACTAGAAATGTAGAATTTGTGGATCTCATCTGCCATCAATCAGATGTACCCATCGTGGTCGTCACCACCATCATCATCATCCCCTTCATCCTCATCATCATCTTCAATTTCATCTTCGTCCTTCATAAGATCATCTTCGGCATCCTCATCATCCGTCCATTCGTGGAAATCTCCACTCCCAAAATCTCCAGAGATCTCAAAATCGACAGCTTAGAAAAAAGTAAACATTACCTTTATTTGACAGAGTACTGGGACAATTTCTGAGAGATGTAAAATTCTGGTGAAAATTGAGAAAAAGAAATTAATTTGTTTTTCAGCTTATTTAACAAAGATAAGGAAATAGCCATTCTCTGGGAAACTTTCATATGTGAAAACACTGTCATATTTTAAAATGTACGTGCCCAAAGTGGAATCGCTACTGAGGAATGCTACGTGCATTTTCAGTCCAGCGAGAGTGATTTATGGTTTTTGTAGCTCATGTCGGACTTTAAATCTTACAAAGTATTTGAAATTTCTTCTGCGAGTGTGGTAGCGCGGAATAATTTTCTCCCCAGAGATGTTCATTTCCGATTAACAGAAGGTGTAACTATGTTACGTTACACACAAAAGGGCCTTTGCAAATGTGATTAAGGCAAAGGGCCTCAAGCTGGAGAGATTATCCGGGTGGATCGGAATTGTCGCTTGGGTCCCTAAAATCAAAGAACATTTCCCAGGTGGAGCCCGAGGGAGACACACTACAGAAGAACGGCCAGAGATGCAACCGTGCTGATCTGGAGTTTGGAGGAAGGGGTCCCTGAGCCAAGGCAGGCACAAAAGGCAAGAAACAGATTTCTCTGTAGAGCCTCCAGAAAGAAACAGCCCTGCCGGCACGTCGGTGTTTAGTCAGTGGCCCCCGTGTTGACCTTCTGACGCACGGGACTGAGCCAGCACATTGGCGCTGTCTGAGCCATCAAGTGGGCATTTGTTACTACAGCCGCAGACAACTTAGTAACACAGCTGGCCAACATTTAAAAAAATTTAAAAAAATTTTTATAATAGCTATTCAAATTCACTGAGGCAATAATGCACATATTTCCCAGCATGTGCTGACTTTCATCTCCTCAAACGCTAGTCTGTGTTTATTTTCTACTCTTCTGATATCTTCGTCTACAACTCTCTGGTAGTCACGATACATCCTGTGAACGTAACGGCATGTCCATACATTAGCTAATCTCACAGAACCACACGGGGAAATTCCCACCTTATGTTAAGGACCGGTGTTTCTACTCTCCAACTTCATATATACTCTTAATTGCAACATGCTAAGAGAACTCAGAAGTTCATGTTTCCAGAATAATTCATGGTTCACTTATTGGACTTATTTCCATATAATTTTCATTTACAACATAAAAAATAAAATTCTTGATCGTCACTGACATCACTGATAACTGAAGTAATCAGCAACGCAACTACACACTACAAAGACACGTGTAAACTACATACTACAAAGACACGTTTAAGCTACACACTACAAGGCCATGTTACCACTTCTTCCTACTTAAGACTAGTCGTGTCAGGTCAGAAAACCCAAACCAAGCTATTAAAAATGTTTTGGAATCAACGAACTAGAGCAGGAATTTAAGGACTAAACGAGACCACATTTCACTCTGTGCCATTTCTCTTTTCCTCAATAATTTTGGTCTGTCACCCTAAAAACTGCACGAAGGAGATACCTGAACATTTTCTAAAATGCAGGACTAAGTACTTCATTTTCATTTGTGGTCATCCTTTGCAGTAGTTGAAACGCAACCCATTAATTCCTGGTGTGTGTGTGTGGGGGGGTATGTGTAAAGCTAAGAGGCTTTTGCTGTGAAAAGTCTCCACGGCACGGACAAAAACACTGATCTGTAAAAATATTTCATGAAGTACAAAAGGTACCACTTTTGAAACTTTAAAATTCATGTATGTGATGCTCAACTTGTTACATTATTTTTTAGGTTGATAGCTAAAGTTCATGTTCATAATAATAAAAATCAGAATATTAATTATAATTTTCCTTTGAACGATTAAGCCACACTTTTCTCACCCAAGCATAAGGAGACATGCTCATATCACCGTCATTCATGGAACTGCACTCCTAAAAGTTTCGTTTTCCTTTAGCTGGTGAACCTGCATGGCCCCTAAGTCCCCGGCCGGAAGCGCCAACGGGGGACGGGACGCGCCCTGGGGGTGGCCCCGCGGCGTGGAAGGATGAACACGGCTCCCTTCCCGAGGGGAAAGGAGGTGTCTGACAGGTTTCTGATTTGAAGTAGGAGAGGAACCGGCTTTTAATTGCGGGTCTAACATACATCGGTCATGCAACAATGCCGTTTGCTGTGTCTACACGCTTCCACACGCTAGAGCGCGTCTGGCCACCGCTCCCTGCACCCCGCGTGACCCGCGTCCCTGCGCGGGGCGGGTCCTTGCTAAACGCCCGCAGCGCGTCGCCCTGCGCCTGGGCACCTGCCGGGCCGCGCGTCCTCTTACCGCAGTCGGCGACGCCGTCCGTGCTGGATCCCGCCACCTCGTTCCCGAACCTGTCCACGCACCAGCACCGCCCCGCGCCGCCGTGGCACTGCGTGGGCTTGTAGTAGCCGTCTTCGTCACACAGCGGCACGTACTGCCCTGCGGGACACACACAGACGCGTCACGCGCGCTCGCGGGCACGCTGTCCTCGCGCGCTGTCCGACGGGCACCGTCGCCGACGGGCTCCAGACACGCACGCGCGCCAGCGTCACGAGACACAGGCCCGGGCGCGGGACAGCAGGCCGAGTCTCGGCTGCACCACGCGGGCCCCTGCGGCCACCGCCGGCCACGACCCGTGGGTCTGCCTCCCGCGTGAAGCCACTGCCCTGCGATTGCTCTCTCTGGAAAAGGCGCGTTTCAGAGGCACAGCGTGGGCTGACACGCGATGAGCGGGCGCTCGCAGGAAGTTGCCCAGACCCCTGCAGGGCGGGCGGGTCCTCTCCAGGGTGTGTGTCCCCGCCAGCTCGCTGCCCTCATCCCCAGATTTCCCTCTGACGCTCCGGGCCCTCCCACGCCGGTCTGTCTGTCTCCCCCGACCCACTGCTGCGTCCTCCCTCCGCGCCTCGTCCCCGCAGAGCCCTCCCGCCCTGTCCCCTTCGCTTCAGGACTTGAACGTGATGCCCAACATACAGCCTTCCCTTCGCTGACGGATTCCCCATGACTTCTCTCGTCGTGTGCATGTGCGCGTGTGTATGTGTGCATGCGTGCGTGTGCATGCGCGTGTGCGTGCATGTGTGCATGCGTGTGTGCATGTGCGTGTGTGTGCGTGTGCATGTGTGTGCGTATGTGCATGTGTGCGTGCGTGTGTGCATGTGTGCATATGTGCATGTGTGCGTGCGTGTGTGCATGTGTGTGCATATGTGCATGTGTGCGTGCGTGTGTGCATGTGTGCGTATCTGTGTGCAGGAGTGTGCGTGCATGTGTGCATGTGTGCGCGTGTGTGCATGTGTGTGCGCGTGTGTGTGCATGTGCGTGTGTGTGCGTGTGTGCATGTGCGCGTGTGTATGTGTGCATGTGTGCGTGCATGTGTGCATGTGCGTGTGTGCATGCATGTGTGCATGTGCGTGTGTGCATGTGTGTGCGTGAGTGTGCATGCGTGTGTGTGCGTATGTGCATGTGTGTGCATGTGCACACGTGTGTGCGTGTGTATGGTCACTGCACGCTTTCACCACAACACTGTGATATCCCTGGTGTTTGGAAACATTGACTTCCTCTGTATTTTTGTTGCTGTGTAAACATCTCTAAACCCAGCGGGAACACTGGGAGAGACAGACACACGCTTTCCTGTCTGTAACAGCTAACACAGTACACGGCACGGCGCTATGGAGAAACGCTTAATTAGTAATTTAAGAGTGAAGTCGCATCCTTTAATACACACTAGAAGGTAAGCTCTGGGAGAACAGAAATTTTGTTTTCTTTTTTGACCATTTTTTTCTGTGACCAGAAGCATGATAGTGATTTGGTGAAATAAATGAACAAATGGATAAAGTATGAAACTTATTCAGCCTTCCGACCATGTGAGGATCATAATTTTACTCTCTCAAAAAGTTTAAAATTTTTATCTAGAGATGATTAATCTAGTTTTAAAAGATCATTCTTTAAAAAATCTGAACAGCTGCTCTTTCAGTGAAGCAGGTAGACTATCGCCAATATTGAAAACTTGAGAATAGCTTCTGTGGATGTAAGGTCAGCAAAAACATGGAAAAAGTTCAACTTTGCTACATCTACATCTTTAAAAACTGCCATGATTTGACTTACTTGACATAAAAATGTTATGATGTGTGGTTAGTGTGACCGTATAATTTCTCCTTTATGTCAGTAAACGTCAAAGTAAAAGAGAACACTATGAACTGCAGACATCAACCAAGACTTAACCTGCAAGGGGAACACGGGCACCCGCTTCCATGTAACTACCAACCGACTTTCAGACGCACGCCACTATCCCACCCAAATTGGAAGAAATATTTAAGGCACTTAGTACTCTCTAACAACAATTTCCATTTATGTTAGGGAAGGAGCATCAGGGTGACTCCTTCCTCACGGGTGCTAAGTGTGTTTTTTGTTTCTGGTAGTTTCAAATAATCAAAGCCTGCATTCTAGTAGATTTTTGTTACTAACAGTCTTTGATCAAGTGTAAAATATTTCTCAGTTGAATTCGAATGGCTTTTCCCATTTTGCACGGCTACTCTTTGATTTGCTGAGTCAAACTTACGTAAGGACGGATGATTTCTACTTGTCGGCTGTGATATCTCATGCATCTTGTAACAGAGTTAAAACAAACATGACACATTGTCCCATTTGCCATCAGTAATTTTTCATACCTAAGAACGTCTTATTACAAATGACTATGCTTTTTATTTTGTACAATGCTCACTGAACTAAGGATTCTCAAGTAATACGATAAGTCTTCTCATCTAAACATACTATATTCTAATTTCAAAGAAAATGTATCAAAATACAATACAGACTGATCAGCGCCAGAGACATCATAGAGTTACCTGCCTCTAAGTACACAAGAGTGTCAACATACATGAAAGAAAACATTGCGTGCGTTCTGTCCTGCTTTGGCTCCTGACACAGAACACCAGTACCCAAACTGGAGACATTCAAATAAAGGCTAAAGCATTAGGAACATGCAAAATGTTATCTGTAGGGGCAGCAGGGTGAAGAATGTATGGAAACTACGTACTGTCTTTGTAATAGTTTTTATACATTTAACTATTCTAAAAATGTTTAAAAATTATATTTTTATAAGAATAAACAATAATTTTACGTAATAGTTGAATAATCTGTTGATAGGCAAACATTCAAATATCTCAAGGTTTGGGTGAAATTTGAAATATCTCTATCGAGCTACCTACCTGGTCCTACAATTTACTTACTAAGCGTAAGGTAATAAAAAACACTCACGAAAAACACTAAAAAGTCTGTTCAAATTTCCCTGAGGTATTCATAGCATTTTTTACCCAATTTATATAAGTACTTGCCTTAAATAACATGCATACTTTTATATATATATATATATATGCACACACATACATATAAATATATTTGCCATCAATTTTTAAGTTGTTAACCACAGGATTGGAACTGAATTTTCTGCTGATGTTTTCACTTTGGCGTTGCTCAAATCTCCTTTTTTGCTTAATAACTTTCAAAATGAACATTATATCAGGGTAATAAAATAGACATAATATCTTTCAATACTTACTTTTAAAGTAATAAAAGTAAGTTTAATGGCTTTCAAAAAGTTCATAAATTTTGCTGCTGGAATTTAGTGCCGCCTGTCTCTGTTGGATTAATATTGATTTTCTGCGGCCGTGTCCCTGGGGACGTCTGCATGAGCAGTGAAGCCTGCGCAGCCACGACCTGTTACTCACCTGGGAGCCTCCTCTCGCCCAGCCGCTTCCGGATGCCGCTGAGCTCCGTGTGGCAAGGCGGGTCTACAGGAGAGCAGAAGTGTTACTCCAAAGATTACGGTTAAACAAAGAAAGTACAATTTCTGTATCACCAAATCTCTACATGCCTTTACAAGACACACAGCGCACATTAATTAGTCTACGTATGAAGATACATTCACATAGATATGTCTACGTGGTGTGTGTGCATACAGGTCATTAAGTATGAAATGTCCAATTTCCTTAAGTGCTAAGTTTGACAGTTGACCTCTCTGACCTATCACTTTGACACGTCTTGTTTCTATTGTGAAGATACATCCTCAGTCTTTCAAACACACAGTTTGGCTTGTGATTATCTTCCATGGTTTTTTTAGAACAATTTTTGTGAAACCATGGATAAGTCAAAAATTGTATTATTTTTGAATATGAGTTCCATCGTGGACCCAATGCAGCACAGACAGCTGGAAATATCAACAAAGTGTTTGGGAAAGATGTGGCTAATAAATGCACAGTTCGTCGATGGTTTGAGAAGTTCCATTCTGGTGACTTGAATCTTGAAAATGAGCCACGTGGGCGACCTGAGACCAAGGTGGATAATGATGAGCTGAAAGCTGTAGTGGAAGTGAATCCATCTCAACCTACGGATGAATTAGCAGCAGGTTTGATGTTACTATTCCAACAATAATGGACCATTTGAAACAGATCAGTAAGGAAAAGGAGCTGGGTGGGTGGGTTCTGCATGAACTAAACAAGCGTCAGAAGAGAGATCACTCGAAGCTTGCCTTTCTTCGCTGTCATGACACAAACGTGAACCCTTTCTACACTGTATGTTACATGTGAAGAAAAATGGGTTCTTTTTGACAATGGCAAATGTTCGGCACAATGGATGGATGAAGACGAAGTGCCAACACACAGTCCCAAACTGAATGTTCATCAAAAAGCTAGTGGTGTCTGTGTGGTGGTCCAGAGCTGGTATTATCCACTACAGCTTCCTGACACCTGGTCAATCCATTGCAGCGGATGTCTACTGCAACCAACTGGACAAAACGATCACGATGCTTGTGATTGAGCAGCTGAGATTGGTCAACAGAGACAGACCAATTCTCTTGCAAGACAAAGCTCGGCCACATGTCGCACAAACAACGCTGCTCACACTACAGAGGCTGGACTTGGAAACTCTCTGTCATCCACCGTATTCACCAGACCTTGCAACGACTGACTCCCACTTCTTCCAGGCTCTGGACCACTTCTTGCAAGGAAAATATTCAATTCTCTACAAGCTGTGGGAAACGCCTTCCGCGATTTCATCGCGACTCACTCTCTAGGCTTCTTCGCTGCTGCATAAACAAGCTGCCGTTAAGACGGCTAAACTGTGTCGATAATTTGGGTGTATACTTTGATAAATTGTGCTGCTTCTTGTTTGAGATATAACTAAACTTTTGATTAGAAATCAAACATTTCATATTTAATGACCTCTATATAGAGAGAGAGGGAAAATGAAGAGAGAGCACACAGTGCTTTCCAAATTATTAATATTAATAGATCATCTTCATTTTCCCCAGAATGACTGAACTGGATAAAAAATACTTATATGACTGAAAATTGTTCTTATCATTTACTTTTAAAAGGTCAGTTCAGCAATGTAAATCCAACGACTGCTGTGATTATGTTTTTCCCTCATTTAAAAGTTTCTGATGCAGAGAAAAGCTTTGCATTGCGAAAGTGAGCTCTGAAGAAGTTAATGCTTCTTTCAAGTTCTGTCAGCGGTCCCATCATAAATTGTGACAGTGGATAATGTTAACATGCCTTCCTCGTTTTAGTTTCACCCATGTATTCAATTTAGAAACAAGACATAATATCCCATGATTTCTGATATGCTATCACTTTAAAAATAAACTCAAAACATTTACACCAAATTGGAGACAAGTCTTTGCCTATGTTTCAAGCTCAACCACTTAAAGGAGGACATTTGCAGAGACTCGTAAAATTCTGAACAGTTACAATAAAATCTGCCTTGTATTATCACTAGTGTCAGTCCAGCAGGCCCTCCGGATCTGAAACTCCTGCACTCACAGGTTCAAACAACTGCTAATCAAAAATACTCAAAAAGTAAAAATTACAGTAACAAAAAATAACACAAATAAAAAGACACTGTAATTATTTACGCTGCATTTATGTTGTGTTAGGCATTTTAGATATTGCAGAGATGACTTAAAGTTCACAGATGTTCACAGGTTATTTGCAAATACTATCTCATTTCTTACAAGAAACCGGAGCAGCCACTGGTTTTGGTATCCATGTGTGGGCCTGGGACCAAGTCCCCTCGGATACCCAAGGGACAGCCCATCTGACAGCAGTTTAATGCATTTTATAGTCATAGTCTAAAAACCTGTTGTTAATTATTGCTTTATAAAAACTGCATCATAAACCATTAAATCAGTAAAATAATAAACCAGTTCCTATTGCCCTACAGGACATCTTTTTGGAGAAAAGGCAAAGTATAATTAACTCAAACAATTTTGAGATTGTTTAATGTACTGACAACGAAATATCCAATCCCTAAATTGCACGTTAAGTAAACAAGTGTAATAAAGTAATGAGACAAGGTGCTTAATATACATTTTATAATAGTTCCTATGTGAGACTAAAAATGTTTCCTCTTGCAGAATCTAACATGTGAAGCAAAGGCAATTTGTTCGAAAATCCTGAATAATTAACTTACGGTCACTCCACTTTGGAATTGGTCTAATTGACTCCTTTGTTTTTCCTGATAATCTCAGGACTCTGTCACGTTAAAGGAACAGGAATCCAGTTGCATTGTATGGGCTTATGGAACAGACATTTTAAATTTTACTATACTCCAAATGTGACATCTTGGAACCAAGAGAAAGACTGCAGCTGCGGTTTCAGTATTATCTTCTAGTTGCTATGGGCAACTCACAGTAAAGTAGAAGCAGCATTTCTTATATGTTTGCTACCTGAACATCCGGGTACTTTTGAGCCTGTATCTGAAAATCCAGGTACATCTGAGTATGACTCCGATTTGTGACCTCACGGAATAAGCCGACTACCAGGGCCACAAGCTCTGGGTAAGGGAGCATTTTAGAATTTCAAGAGAAATCATGACCAAGTAGGAACTACATATCGTATTTGATTTTAAACTATTTTTAAGTTATTTATAAGCCAGTTCTGTAAGTCTGGCTTTTAACTAGGCATACTCAGAGCACTTAGCTGAAATTTCATGTATCATTTAAACCCACTTGCGAAGGGCTGATCTAGATGAAATCACAGTAACCCAACTAACTGCAGGGAGGTTAGTTAATACCGGACACAGAGTACGGATGTTCAGCTCACAGCAGAGGCACAGATTCAAATAAATCTCAAGATTTATTTCCCCTAATCTGTTTACTACCAAATAGTGTTTTTAAATTTATGGGAAATTCTGATTTTATGTGCTTCAGAATTGCATGAGAATCATAAATCAATAAAAATGTAAATGTAATTTAATTCGATCACTAGTAAAATTAATTATTTTAAACTAATAACAAGGAAAAAGAAGAATGAAAAAAATTTACAGGCTAAATTTCAAGACGTTGTTTTTGAAAATAACATTGTTCATCGTTCCGTATTCTGTATTTAAAAAGCCAAACTCCTACATTGGTGTCATTCACACGTTATCTCTGTCAGGAAGAGATAAATTTCCATGCAGCTGTAACAGTGAATTTTTATTTACTCACGCAATTTTGAACTGAACAGAATGTCACTGGGACAAAAGTAAGAAATATCTGTATGTTTACAATAGTTACTAAAATACAAAAGTATTTTTTTATACTTTCAAGTAGTCATTTCTAAGAAATGCATTTTCATTAGCTGTCAAATGTATCCGGACAATTTATAATCAAACTGGAAAAGAAAGTGGACATTATGGAGGTTTGTGAATGACTCTGTAGGTTGGCAGCACACGGCTGCACAGGCTGCGTACTGCACAATTCCAAGGAGCACCATCCACCTGCATTAAAACATGAATAATGTCTGGAGTTCCATAGCAGAGCAGCCCTGTAACTTCTTTCCAAATGAGCCACCACTCCTACTCACTTTTCTCAATACTGGATGAGTCATACGGCCTCTCACAGAGTGGATATACTTGAAAAACTTTATTGGACTTATTTCAAATAATATCAGAAGTTTCATATATTCACAATACCAAATTCTGTGTTTAATATCTTTCATTTAGTAGGAAAAACACTTATTTCAAAATTAATTAATCCCCCAAGACCCACACTTCAATATTACTTCTGTAGATTAAATGTATTAAAAGCTCTCAAAATGTCATTAATTTTCATTGCATTTCTCAGAAAAAATATTGGATAAAGTACTGAATGAAGTAAGGCTTGCCAGGCCAAGGGTGGTGGCTCACGTCTGTGATCCTAGCACTCTGGGAGGCCGAGGCGGGAGGATCGCTCAAGGTCAGGAGTTCGAAATAAGGCTTGCCGACGTTACTTGCACTGACTAGGACTTTCCAACAAGGGGCACGGTGATGTCTCCGTGGCATTTTATACGTTATTACCGTCCCAACTCTGAAAACAGAATTAAAACCACCTGGAGACAGAAATCGAGGACTCTGGTCTCCCACCCCTGTTCCTTCCCGAGCTCACTCTGAAATGCGCAGTTTCTGAAGATCAGTAAGCGTCAGTCCTTGGTGTAAGAGGGGACGGTAGACTTTCACAGGGCACTGCAGTGACCTGATCCACGTATGTGAAGGACCAGACACAGCTGAATAGATGCTACTTTCTTTCTCTTTCCTTGATCTTATACAGCAGGATTGTTGATGAAACAGAATCTAATGTAACAATTGACTTACTGTTTTTTTAAGTGGAGGCTCAGACATACTTTTATTAATGTACATTATTAACACTTAAGGTAACTGAAATCCCAAATTGGTATCCCTCCTACTCACTCTTTCAGGATCACCTAAAGAACTGCACAAATTACAATCATGTCCCTTTTGTATTGCTGAATGGTCGTGAGTTCAGAAAATTAGTCACAGAAACAAATTCGGTTCCTTATCTCAGGTTAAACACTTTTCCCCCTTGAAACATTTGGAAAAAGTCTGTAAATTAACAGTTATACTTTTTCAGTATACCCGTCAGTGGCGGGTCTAAAAGACTCCAGAAGAGCAAAGCAGTGCCCCCTCACCAGCCCTCTCTGCCACCCTGACAGAGTCTGTGACCTTTTCTGCCACATTAAATTAATAAAGGGTTGGCAAAGAGTTGAGCCAAACTCTTCTGAGCTGCAGAGAAGTTGTAGAAACTCTTTTATCACCTTGGGCACCATTTATTACATTATTTCTTCCATGTATTAAATGATCTCAGAGAATAAACCTTCATAAGGTTATATAAGTTTTAACACTTTGGGAGAATACTGCTTTATATGTGAAAAGTAGAAAAGCCACATTTTGCTCTGGCGACCTTCAGTTAATTCTACATATATTGCTGCAAAATCTGCGAATGTTCTAAGATGAAAGTGTTTACTTCTGTAGACGAAGCATTCAGAGTTATGCAGAAGATTTTAACGGTTCATGTACAAACACTGAAAAAAATGCTATCTTAACACCAAAAAACTCAAGTAACATCTGTCATCATGACGACAGACGTCGTCACTACAAATCTTTTTATGGCGGTTTACCTGGATTTGCCACTTTTTAATATTTAAACTATTTAAATGTATACTAGACACTAACACTAGGATGTAGTTTCTGGGGAGTGTTAGATTACCTGGAAAGCACATACGTAATAAAGTCAGCAATGTGTGTTTGGGTGTGTGCCTGTGTGTGATTTAAACTATTTTAATACTGCAAATCTATCTTTTTAAACTTTGTTTAAAGTGGTTTATACATAGTTAAGCTATTCTAGTTAGCTAACCCTGCTGTTGACTCACCACTAATCGATTTACCAGTAATCTTCCATCCCTGACTACTAAACTATTACCGAATATCAAAAAGTAATCGAGATGGTCAACCGTCCTACACAGCGTGCTAGTTTTCCATATCAAAGACCAAGAACCACTGCGATAGTTGAAGCAGCCTGTTCATTCTCTTAGCTGTCGAGGATTTCAAAACAGCATTGACAACAGCAGGCATTACCACATTAACCTAATTCCCGGTTTTTTGTCTAAATTAGCATGAAGACGAAGCTTTTCGCGGTTTCCGTAGCTCCTCAGAACTGTGTCACGCTGTGGGGTTTTGGCTCCGTTTCCCTGCGCACACTCAATTCCATGATCATCCGCCGGATTCCGGAAGCGGGACCCCAGCTGTACGTCACGCACCTCTGCGTTTCCCACCGCAGAAGGCTGCACGAGACCTAGTGCCCTCCCACCCCTCACTCTTCCAGAGGGTTAAGACACCTTTTCCGCTAGTGAATTTCTAAAAAGCTAAGCCGCTTTGAAAAGTTTGGAAGACTAAGTCATTTTAAAATCAAATGAGAAAAAGTAACTTCATGGCGAATGCTCTGGTTCACCCGGCTCATTTAATAAGGTCACAAAATAGAACATTAGAACTCCACAGTCTAGTGATAAAAAAAAAACCCATTTGTTTTACACCATGGGCAAAGCAGATAGCAAATTAATTTTAATGATTACTTTTAATATCTATGTTCTTATATCTCTATGTGCTTCTTGGTGGCTCATAATGGGAACTATAATGCAGTGCATTAATATGAAATGTTAATTACTATTTTTCATCTGATTTAGCATGTCCTGCATCTCTAGGAGAGTTATGGTGTTCAACATGCTGCTTATTTGCTCTGTTACGAAACACTTGAGTTGGAAAAAAATTGACTGAAACGAGTGGGGCACCGTGTACTTTTTTCTACCCTGAAGGAACAGATGCTACAACATGTGACCCTCGGGCGGCCCGTGCGCACCTGCAGGCGTCTGGCCCTTACCCTGCTGTCTCTGGAAGCAGTAGCACCACTCGTTGTTGGAGATGAGGCTGTCCCGGTAGGTGTCGCAGGAGTTGAAGAAGGCCTTGGTGCACCGCTCGTTCTTGTCCAGGTAGATGCTGCCCAGCTCCGACTGGTCCAGCAGCAGGTCGTAGTTTGTGTCGAGTCTGTTGAACATCCAGCCAAGGGAGTCCTTGCAAATGGGCAGGATACTCGTATCAAACCCTGAAGGCAGAGCCAGAAAACGGTTAGTGAAATGAGAAAGCTGCCGTCAGCAGAACGCAAAACAAGTCAGCGCGGCAGGCGGTGAGTGCAGGGCCCCGCGGACCAGCCAGGGACGCGGGGTAGCAGGTTCATCTCGAGCAAATTGTGTCAAAGTCAAGTGGACATGTTAATACCTGCCTCTCAGAGTAGTTATGGGAATTAATTAAGTAGAAAGTGTCTGGTACTAATTAGTCACTCACTCGGTGGCGGTTACTACGGCAATTATACATTATTTCTATTATTTCATCGTTCAAGCTTCTTCCAAACAGCGTATCATGACAAATGTCTTATTAGACATATGTAAATATTTTTAAAGAACAATATCCTATTAATAAAAAACTAAAATTAATTTTCATTCCACAGGAAATGAAAGTTCCATTTCAGCAAGAGCATAGTTAACACACCCTAAGTAGTGACTTTAATAATGCCCTGTATCTTGGAAGAACTATGGTGATTGTGACATTTCACATGAACCTGATGATCACAGAAAGAAAAACTGTCGTGATTCACAGAGCTCCTGTGTCTTCCGTGCCCCTTGAGGCAATGTTTACGAGTGCCCGTGTGTTACGATGGGAGGCAGGCGCACTGGACGGCGGGGTGTGGCGAGGCGTAGCCAAGCCACGTGCTGTCCAAGACGGTTTACCCAGTAAGCTACAGAACTCGGTAAGGCTCACCCTCAATAGCATCAGATGCAAGATCAGCGTTTTGCATGATTTAAAAATATTTGCTTTCAACAGTTTTTACTTTTCAGGTTTCAGCAGGCTGTAAATGTTTTTGCCAACGGAGTTTTCATCTTATTTGCTATTTTCCACTCATTACAAGTGAAAATAAACTAATAACTCAGTTAAGCGGCACAGAAGAAAGGATGTGTTTGCAGACACGGAGACTTCTGAAGACTGAGTGCCAAAAGGGTTTAATCTTTGGCAGCAGGGTTAGAAGAGCAGTTTAAATGTTTACGAGTGGAATTCCCTCTCACATGTGGTAACTAGTTTTATGTTCAGCATAATCGTGAGCATTAATTAATTTTCAGGAAGCATCAGGTACCAATCTAGTTACACAAAATCTGTTTTGAAAGTTTTAGTTTGTTATACTGTGAGTTATCAAAATACTTGCAAATAAAGATATGGATACTGAGGATTAAAAAGTAAATAAGTACAGACTCTAGGAGATTTGGGGACTTGGGAAATTTATAATTTCACCACCTGTTGGAATTTGTTTTATTATAATAATTTATTCAGAACATATTTAGTGCTTTATATCTGGCATCACCACAGCTGACAATGGGGATAAAAGGCATAAGAGGTGTGACATTGTGACATTATCACACAAATATAGAGAATGACTTTCAGGGATTTTTTCCTGGCCTGTATTTTCTTTGCAGAATTGAAAATTTTTGTAAATCTTTGTAAAATTATAAAATTCTCTGTTTTGTCTTATTTTCTGTAGATACCCTCTCTTAACCTCTTTGATGTTGTCTTCTTTCCTGATAGTTCAGATTACTGGATAAAACTGGTTCAACATTCTATGTAATACATAGTTTTATTTTGAAATCAAGGTATTCATTTACTGAAAACAGAGTGTAATAAAAATGACAACATTTCACTCACTCAGTGAGAAGCAACCTACTTGTTCATGATTCCAAAATTGCCAACGCGAATAGTAATTCTCTTTTTGTTTAGAATAATATAGTTCCTAAAGAACAGAGCAACTATAACCAAAACTACTAACCAAACCACAGTTCCCAAAGAAAGGAGCTAAGCAAAGTTTGGCACCTAGTGATCCAAATGACCAGCTGCTGAGGATGCAGTAATGCAATGAACAATTTCATTACAGTACATCATATTCACTCAGCACATTATTTTACAGTATACTTTTAATCTACATAGGATTACACCAATTTTGCAAAATATAAAATATGTAATTCCTGAAAAATTTAAAATATCTAAATCTTAAGATAAACCCTTCGTAAGACTAACATGTATAATTTCATTATACAGAATTACAAAAGAAGGAAATGCCAGATGTCTCGATAATTAGAACCAAATAAGCAATAATCTGGATCTTTCGTTTTATTACTTGGAATGAGAAAAGAAAATTTATCTACTCTTCCTAAATCTTTTGCCTTCAAACATGAAGTCCCTGCTATACCTAAGAGGCTCCTAATTGCATCAAAACGGGGCATTGTTTTGAACCATCTGATTCCAAATTCGATCTTCCTCTGCGTGTGAAGACAGCAGGACACAAAGTGAGTAGTATCTTGGCAAGAAATCGGAAGGTATCCACTTACCCCGGAGGCTTAAGTAATTCTGTCCCGTTCTCTGAGTGAGGAGAACATTTGGTGTAAACCAAAAGATAAGACATTATTCTAACCTGAGTCAGACCGTTACTCTGAAGATTCCGCGAATGTCCTAACGCCTCTCAAGCTGATGAGGGAAGATTAACACACTTTCTCTTCCAAAGAAGTTCATATTCTCGATTACAACCGTGTTTTTGAAAAGCCTGGCTGGGTATATAGTATTTCTGCTATGCCATTTTTGAAGATTTAAGTAAGAAGATTTCTGCTATGTCATTTTTGAATATTTAAGTGAGCCAAGATCAAGGCATACAGATTACAACAGGCACAACACACACTTACTGAAAAAAGTATCAAACCAGTATTTTCATGGTAACGGTAACAGGACCAGAGACTAAATAGCTCCGTGTCCTTCAACTTCTTATTATAAAACACACTTAGAGATTTTTGCCGTCTTACTTGCTTTCCTACGGCCATTCATTTGATTTTCATTGGTAGCTCTAAAATATATCCAAACAGATTATATTCAAGAAGCCTGATCTTTTTTAACAGTAGACTTAAGTTGATAAAAAAAACGACAAACTTTATCAATTTGCTTAATTCTTCAAAATCTATGGCATTCTTGACCTTTTTTGTCAAATCATTTAACTATGAAATATTTACACTATCCAAGATTCAAACAAAAATCAGTTCTTCTTGAGTAATGACTGTCCAATGCTTTATGTAACAAACTGTGATAAAGAGTAGCTTAAAATCTCAGGTTAATATTATATTGTGTTTGAGAGTTAAGAATAATGACTAAATATAACTAAAATAACTAGGAGGAAAAAACGCTACTATTCTCCCCGTATTTTTAAGTGTTCTGGTGGGACAGTAAGATACTGACACTTCACTGATGTCAGATACAGAGCAGTGTTAATTTGACAGCCAGGGCGCGAGGCGCGCAAGTCCCCCTTTCTTCATAAAACCACACTCCACTTTCAAAGTTCATTGTCTTCTGAAAAGAAGCAAAGCATCTTTCCACTTAAGCTCCACCACGTCCTCACCCCTTCACTCCAGCCCTGCTACTGTCGGAGTCTCGCCCTTCCGCAAACTGCAGCGACAGACCACGTCACCACTCGGACCCCAGGACATCGTCTAGACGATTTGCGATTAGCTATTGACCTACTCATTCAGCAAATTATTATTTAGACCCTCTTACGTGTCAAGACTTCTAATAGCTGGGGTTTCCACAGTGGGAAATTCCTGGCCTCATCAAGCTTGCATTTCATTTGGAAGAGAGGGAAGATAACCCGGCAAGTGTTTCTACATCAGGTAGCAGCTCGTGCTACGAGGGGCAACCAGCAGCGGACGAGCAGGCGGGTGCTCTGTGGCCGTGTTGCTGCGGAGTCACCTGTGAGGTGTCACACCCGTTCTAACGGGGAGCCTCCTTCCGGAGCGGACCCCGCGCCGGCCTCGCTTTCAATGCTATAAACAATCCTGCGGTCCGCGTTTTCCTTTGCTCTCCAGATACGTTCAACTCCAAAGGAACTTCCTGTCATCAGTCTACTATCGTAAGAGAGTTCCACAGCATTTCTTGAAAGAAAAATCTAGCAAGGGAAATACTATTTACGAGTCTGTACAACCAAGTGGGCACCTGGCCAAGCGCGGGGTGCGTCCCCTTCACGCATCTCCGGGATGGGAGGGATCACGGTCTGAGCTCAAGCGCTAAGGAGAAACTTGAGAGCAGGAAGAAAAAATATTCCAGTGTGAGTATCAGGAGGACAGGTGTGAACATGAATTATTTTTTAAAAGATTAATATGTAAGGGTCTGGAAGAAACCTTTTCCCTGCCCCAGACATATTTTATTTATAAATACAGAGGCAAATACACTTAATTATTGTTTCTATTAAAGAAGTTCACTCTGAAAGGCATCAAACAAAATTACATCTAGCAAAGATGTAACTAGTTAATCCAAAAATGAACCTGAAAAGCTCCCCGACAGAACAGGAAAAATACTATAATTTCTTTCTGGAATTCCTAAGCAGAGATATATGAACAGTCATCACACAGTCAAAGATAACTATTATTTCTAAGGGTAATAGCTTAATTATCCTTCTATATCAAATTCCTTAAGAACATACACAGCGTTCAAACTACAGCAGGCTGAGACTGCAGACAACCCCTTAACGTGAAGAAGGCAAGACGGTGTTTTGGGAAGTACAGACCACGGATGGCCGCGTCATCTCGCTACGCGACCATGTGAGAAGCTGCTCTGAGAGAGGGGACGGCTCACGTCACCCCAAGCCGCGAGGGTCACACCTGGCTCTTCTCTGCGAGCTAAGACACGGGCGCATCGTTCCTGCGTCTCCGCTTTTCTCGCATTTTAGAGCAAAGACTTCAATCTATGAACGATTCAGCCCACGTTTCAATGCCCTTCTTATGTGCATTAAATAAAAAAAAATTTATGCAAATGAAAATAATATAAAGTGAAAAGTTTATAAAATTATGTATCAAGTGCCCTATTTCAATTTTTATGTCCTATTTTCAAGGAATTTTAAAGAAGACTTTGGAAAGTTATACAGGTGATGAAAAAACTCTGTAATTATCACACGGATCTTATTTTTTCTTGTGTGTTTTGTTTACTTGATCTAGTTCACACAGGGTCAAATCAGAGACTTCAGCAAAGCAGTCTCTAAAAAGCCACAATTTGGGGGAGCCCTGCTGTGTTCTCTAAAAATCTCAGTATTCCAAAGTTCTTTCCTTTTTCCTTGTACATTCTACTCTTTGCCACTTTGATGAAACACTGAAAAATATTCCTGTTCTTTCTATTGTACCGCAAGCAAAACGCCCTCTGAGATGACATTTCTTTTTTGACCGTCACGGTTGGTCCAAATGCTTTATTTCCATGACAAACGGTGCAGGTGTGTGATTTCTGTCTCCATCGCCACAGGGGATAAACACGGAAACACGAGTCCTGCTCTAAGCGACCCGTTGGCAACAAGACCGCACATCAAAGACAGCATCACATACGAAATCTGGAAATCTCACTGCTTCTCTCCGGCCGCAGCAGCGCCTTTGCCTTCTTGTCCTGGCTTCCGCTTTCGTGGAGTGCCTTGAACCAGTCCCGCAGCCTGCTTGCCACCTCCCTGAACTCCAGGTCGCTGCACACTGCAAGCGGAGAGAACACACAGACCTTGGGTAAGAACGCGGCACAGCGCCAGTGCGATCGCTCCGATCATCCCAATGAACCGAAAGGTAACGATTAAAGCAAAAAATGCAATATGATGACTAATTTCGTCGCAGCCTTTTCAACACTAAAAATAAACGCTTGCTTCAAAGAGAGCGAGATGCAGTGTGGTGATCGCACTCTGTTTAATAAAGGGATATGATTGGCAGGACTCCGCTTCCGCTCTCTACAAGAATGTGACGCGTGGGTGAGGGTTCTCGCTGTTAACATCACACACTGCGTCAGATATTTACGTGGTCAGCACCTTTGCCGTGGTAAGGCGGTGGGGTATCTGAGAACACGAAGGGTTGAAAATTGTCATTGGCCACGCCTATCGTAACATGCTATGATCTAGAATCCCTCAGGACACGCTCACAGTATGTACGGGAAGGCACATGTATAAATACACGCTGTTGCTCTTTAGTTTTATCCTATGTATTTGTTAAGCAGAGAAAAGGAAGGGCTGTATTATTTGCCATTAGGAAAGACTGCAACATATTTAAGAAAATAAAATCATGTTTACGTTGTAAAAAGTGAAATATTAGGAACTTTTCACATTTTTAACTATTTAACTTCCTCTTTTGTTTTTAAAAAATATTATTACCAATTACTATATTCTTTAAAATAGTCTATACAATACACAGTAGCAGAATGCATCATGTGTGAGTCACTAATGTTAAAATGTGGCATTCGATTTCAGCAATCTGCTGTGAAAATATTTTCAAAATATAAAAACTCACTTTTTACATTGTTTAGAGGACATTTTTACTGCAGACCTATTTCCTGTGCGTGTTGCAAATGTGAATTTCCTCAGCTGACAACCACTCCATGCCAACACTCTTCTGGCTCACTTTGTTAAAAATAATAATTGTGTAATGATACAATGTTATATCTAACATACAGCACGTACATTATAATATGTATCACGTATCTACAGCTTGGCGTGGTCTCCAGCGCCCCTTCCAGGATGTGCAGAAGAAAACCGAAAACCTACTTGCAGAAGAGGAATTTTCCTACAGACACACACACACACCCGTGTTCATGCACATCACGTATCTCTAGAAGGACGTGCGTGAACACAACAGGCCGGTCTTCGGTCAGGGGAACTCAGGGCATCTCACTTTTACCATTCATCCCGTTTTCCTTTTAAATTGTGTGCCATATAGCTGCATTAATATTCCAAAATAAATAAAAATTTAAAGTTCCTTTAAAGAAATAATTACAAATGCATCCAACCCTTGACCTAGCAATCCTCTTTCTTCAGAGTTATCACGCAGGTATAATACAGGGACACAGCTAAATTGTGCTGTATTATTTATTCATCACTAGAATGTTTGTAGCAGCACAATTCACAATTGCAAAGATGTGGAAACAGCCCATCAATACATGAGTGGATTAATAAAATGTGGTGTATGTACACCATGGAGTTCTACTTAGCCACAAAAAAACAATGGTGATCTAGCACCTCTTGTATTATCCTGGATGGATCTGGAGCCCAATCTACTAAGTGAAGTGTCACAAGAATGGAAAAACAAGCACCACATGTACTCACCAGCAAATTGGTATTAACTAATCAACACTTAAGTGCACAGATAGTAATAACATTCCTTGGATGTCGGGCAGATCGATGGGAGGGGGAGGAGGGGATGGTATATTCACACCTAATGGGTGCGGTGCCCACTGTCTGGGGGATGGACGTGCTTGAAGCTCTGACTGGGGTGGGGCAAAGGCAATATGTGTAACCTAAACATTTGTACCCCCGTAATATGCTAAAATAGAACATAAAATAAAATAAAATAAATAATAAAAAGTCAAAAAATTAAAAAAAACAAAGTTTATAAAGTAAAAAAGGCATAGTAAGCTAAGGTTAATTTATTATTGAAGAAAAAATATTCTGTGTGAGTTTCGTGCAGCCTAAGTGTGCAGCATTTAGAGTCTACACTGGAGTACAGGAGCGCCCTAGGACTTCACATTCACCCCCATGTACTCACTGACTCGCCCAGAGCAACTCCCCGTCCTGCAAGCGCCCGTCATGGCAAATGCCCTACCCCATTTTTTATCCTTTATACCGTACTTTTACTGCACCTTTCCTATGTTTAGATATGTTCAGCTGCACAAATACTTATCATCGTGTCACCATTGCGTATGACACTCGGTACAGTCACATGCTGCACAGGTTTGCAGCCCAGGAGCAATCGGCTGCCCGCACAGCCTAGGCGTGCGGTGGCTGCCCCGTCTACGCTGGTGTAAGTGAGTCCCACGGTGGTCGCACTTAGCAAAAGCGCCTAATGACACATTTCTCAGACGTATCCCTGTCGTTAAGCAAGGCACGACTGTATCCGCTGGATGCAGAAACTCTGTTACATGAATATATCACAACTTGTTAAAAACTACCACAATCAGCATTGCGTGTCACGAATATGCATACTGTTTCCAGTTTGAGTGATTATAAAAAGAACTAGGAAGAACTTTAATTCAACAAATTCGTACTGGCTCTGATTCCTGTATTTCCTTTGAAAAACCTCGAACACGGAATTACTGGGTCACAGAATATGAACATTTTAAGGCTCTGAATACATACAGACAACATGTTTCTGTACTATGCACACCATTCATTCCAGAAAATACTTTAAACATGTTTAAAATGTGCATTGTTCTATTTGTAATTTATTTATTTATATTCCAGTTGTTGAGAAATGAAGTGGTAGAGGTATGTAGCAACTTAAATAAACTCACTGAAAGTTAGCAAAAATCGTCCTGTGTAGAAACAGCATAAATGGCAGGAAGCACAGACTTTTCCAACAGACAATGAACACAGCGTGTGCAGTCCACAGGACCGACACCGCACAGGGAAAGAAAACCAGACAGAGAAAAAGATTCCTGAACTTTCCCAAGAATATGTTCACGACCTTTAACGTAAATATCAGTTTCTACGTTCTGTTCAATCGTGAACTATGTGTTTTCCCGAAGCAGAATTTAGAAATAAATCCGTCACTGCCTCGAGGCAGACAGCACCTCAACAAAACACAAAGAATCCATAAATTAGAGAATCAGCAAGCAGTTCCTGGCGGATAAATAAAGGACGCTGAACATTCTGCAGGTATGCTAGAGAGCGTTTTCTTCTGTAAACTCGTGACCTGGTCACCTCCCACACGCCCCACCTCCCAACACCATCGCCGTGGGGATTAGGATTTCAATATAAGAATTTGGGGGGCGGGGCGCAAACATCCAGATGATAGTGCCCTGCTAGAAGCTCTGCCTGGTGAATGAAGATGAACTGGAAATTTAAAGCAGAAGGTGCACATAAAAGCAAGCGTATGTACACACGTATACACACACACGTTTGTGTGTACGCAAACTTACACACACGTAACTGTTTTATTATAAAGTAAAATGCACATAAGTCTCATTCAAGAGAAGGTTTGAGCTATTTTAAAGTTTTCTTAAAAAATTCAGTTTAAAAATTCCTGCATGCGTTGTTATAGAGAGACAGAGGGATTTGCAGTAGACCCTGCCAAGACGCAATAGTCACGTCTCTTCTGCACAAAAGTACACGGTCAGGTAAGCTGCTCTCCAGACCCTCTCTGACAAAGAAAACACACGCACACAAACACACGTACATCTGAGAGAATCACCCCTCTCCTAGGCGTAGTTCACTCTGAGTGTGCTCTGTATTAAAGTCACACTAAAAATTTTAAGTGGTAAATTATGAAAGTGAAAGACTGAGTCCTCAGCACTGCTATATATCGCACGGTTTTATTAAAACATGAGCTACAATTTCTGTAGTCATTGAAGAATACTGATGTTCACAAGTGCATCTGAAACTTTGTGATTCATAAATAATTTGCTTTCTGAGCATCAGCCTAAGGATGCGGGTGCTCTGTACCCAGGGCGTCTTATGCAGACGTTAGAATGTGCTGGATGGATGAGTCTCTACGCAGGCGTGTGGGCAGCAGTGATACGGGATTCACCTCACTCTGACAGCCAGTGGCATTCTGGGTTATAAAAAGGTCTCTTAGGAAAGCAGGAGCAACTAGGGACAGGACCAAGTGACAAAGTGGCATTTCAGGGAAACATCCTAAAGACGACAAACTTTGTTGGAGTATTTAATGTCCTGCAAAACACAGATAAATCCATTTCTGTCCCGAGGATAGGAAGAGAATGAATATCAGGTTGTGCCAACACTTTTCAAACTAAAACATCTGAATCAATGTATTTGAGCCTTCAAATATCTGCTGATCTTTTCTGCTGACGGAACGTGGCCCTGAAAGCTTAAACTTGTCTATGACATTTAATAACAACATAACCTAAATGCTGCTAAAATTCCATGTCTGGAGTTATCACTAACTTGCATTTCCGGAAAGAGCAATGAGACGTACTTGCCTAATTCGTCTGAGTGTACGCAGGATTCTCTCCATCCTTCCGTTAAGTGCCTTCACTGTAGCGTTGATCAAGGTGCCAGCTTCCTCTGATTCTGCTGGCTATTCTCAAGGAAACCGCAGAACATTAAGTCACCAATAAAACCGAAAGGGAGAGGGGCTCACTCGCAGCTTCTGCGGGACGAAGGGGACCGAGGTTGCTTTATCAGCAAACGGGTGATGCAGCATCGCACTGTGACCTTCTACTGGGTTTGGGGACACCGCGGGCCCATGGGATCCAAAGATACTCATGAACTTTCTAGGGCTGCCACAGCAAAGTCCCCCAGACTGGCTGGGCTAAACGACGGAAAGTCATTTTGTCACAATTTTGGAGAACAGATGTCCAAGGTCAAGGTGCCCGCAGGTTGGCTTTCTCCGCAGCGTCTCTCCGTGGCTGGCAGGTGGCAAACTTCTCCTCTGATCCGGACACCAGTCGGACTGGACTGGGGCCGCCCGCGTGGCCTCATCTCACCACACCACCTCGTCAAATGCCCCGTGTCCAACGGCGGTCGCGCCTG
The DNA here is from genome assembly GCA_963574885.1 of Lepilemur ruficaudatus. Lineage (NCBI taxonomy): Eukaryota > Metazoa > Chordata > Mammalia > Primates > Lepilemuridae > Lepilemur > Lepilemur ruficaudatus. Next base: position 27,196 of record CAUYRT010023595.1, read on the forward strand.
GAGGTGCTGGAGGCAGGACTTCAGCGTACGCACGGGGAGAACCATCAGAGGACGCGGGCGCCGAGCTGGTGGAGCGTTGTCACAGGGCACGGATGTACTTTCAACCACCCAAGACTCACACTGTGCACGTAAGAAAGCTCTTTCTTTCAAATAGATGTTTTCAGATACATTTTAAACCTCTGTATAGATTTCAAGTCTTTGTGTCTGTTTCCTTCTGAATCTCAAACCTTGTATTTCCTTGACAATTATCACTCATAGTTGCATACCGGATTAACTGATGGGAAAACCGAACACACATTTCTCATTTGTCCCAAGTTCAAGTGACGATGTCGCATCCAGAAATGACGCGTCCGTCTCTAGCCGCTGCCCACTCGAGAAAACACACTGACGAGGCCACGCGTCTGCCACGGCGTCTCCAAGACTGTGCGCAGGCATCGCAACTCGGCCGTGTTACGTTCTGTTTCATGAGGGAGGGTTCCAGGAAAAATAGGCTTAAAAAACACAGACACGAAGATCTGCTAAATAAATTCTTCTGCATAATTTACCAGGATGTTTAATACGCTTTCAACCAATACGCGTATCTAAGAGTGATACGCAGTAGTATCAAATTTTATTTTTTTATAAAGGCTACCAACATTTCTTAGAGGAAAAGATTTCTTCACAACCTTGAATTTGATTGACCTATGACTCATTTACCAGTTTCAGCTTTTCTATAATGGGGATATTGTTTTGTAAATTTTTTGGTATTTAATTTTTAATCATTATGAACATATAATAGTTGTGCATATTTATGGGGTATATGTGGTATTTTGTCCGGAGCCAAGAGGCCTGGCCATAGCCTTAATTTGCCTGAGCCTTACCCTCCCCCTCATAGCTGAAGTTAAGTTTCTGTTTCCCAGGAATGATAAGTTTCGCTTTACAGCCAATGACGTGGCTTTGCATTTGCTATCCCTCTGATTGGATGCCTCATTTACATACCGGACCTAATTGAG
>CAUYRT010023596.1:0-28512 GCA_963574885.1 Lepilemur ruficaudatus
AAATATATATAGAAAAAATTAGCCGGGCATGGTGGCGCATGCCTGTGATCCCAGCGACTTGGGAGGCTGAGGCAGAAGGATCGCTTGAGCCCAGGAGTTTGAGGTTGCTGTGAGCCAGGCTGACACCACAGCACTCTAGCCTAGGCAACAGAGTGAGACTCTGTCTCAAAAAAATAAATAAATAAAATAAAATAGAATAATTATAACAATATGCTGTAATAAAGTTATATGAATGTGGTCTCTCAATCTCTCTCAAGATACTGCAATATTTTTGGACCACAGCCGACTTCGGGTAACTAAAACCACAGAAAGCAAAACCTGGGGTAAGGAGGGGGCTGCTGCACTTGTTCCAGTACATGACCTATCACCTGAGGCCTGGGAATAGCTTTTTTCCCCATTTTTTCCCTTTTACTAGAGTTTTGACATGTCGGAACTCCGCTCAGAATGTTACCAGTGAACCCAATGCCTCAAACTGACGCTGGGGTAGGAGCCAAGCCACGCAGAGCACCTGGAGCTCATCACACAAGGTGCAGACTCAGCAGCTGCTCCCATGTCCATCCATTTCTGCCAATCGGTCCCACAGTGGGAGGGCCCTTCCTCGGGGGCCATGGCAACCAGTTCTTGTCTGTTATTTCAAGAAATGCATCCTCAACAATCGAAATGCATCAAAGAGATACTATGGAACCAAAATAAAAGCAGAATCCTGGAGGAAATTCCCAGGATACATCTGTGTGCTCTCCACCTGGAATACAGGAAGCTCAGAAACCACGGCCATCAGCAGAGAAACATCTAGAGAGCCAGTTTTATGGTAGGCAAAAGGACAAGGGAATTCTAGCCAACAGTTGGAAAAATGCCTCTGGAGAAAGTTATTTAAAGGAAGGAATGATGAAATCAAGGTGGTTAAGGAAATGTGAAGACCGGCCCTATTTCCCAGGAATACCACCTAGTACAAAATAAGACGGAAAGTAACAGAGGCCGCCATGAACTGAGGACATGGTTCCACCCATCCTATGGGAGGTGCTGCCATCTACGACCTAGCCCTCTCAGCTCTCAGGGGTTACCGATCTCTTTCAGTACCTCTGGGTGGCATAAACACTTGGGGCATGAACTAATAACCTGTTGGTTATGCAGGGAGATGGCAGCTGGTGGTCTCTCTGCCCATCTCTGGCTCCAGACTGCAGGTGTGACACAGCCAGGCATGGAGCAAGCTGGTCCTGAGTTTGGATGCCAGCTCGGTCAATGACAGCTTTATCACCATACCACACTCCATTATTTCAGAGTCTGCCTGGATGTGCACCAGGAAAGGAGGAGAAAGGGAAGGGAGAGGAAAGGCTATACAGTACTCCCAGCCTCAAGGGTGATTCCAGATCCTGACTATGCGTTAGAAGTCACTGTGTGGGAAATGAGGCCCCCTTCTAAATGAAGAGTGCAATTATGGCACACTCATTCTTTCCACACTTTAAGATGGGCTCCAAGTCATCAAAGCAAAACCAGGGGCAGCCACCTAATACTCCATTTTCAGCTGTAGAAGTTTAAAAAACACTTAAGAACATTTGGTAGAATCATCAACAGAAAGCACTTTCCTCTGTACATAAAAATGACAACCCTGGACTGGCCTCCACAGTGTCTGTGAAGAATGCATTTTGGATCAGAAAGGCCACCTCTGCCCCACCCAGCTATGTGATCTTGTACAAGATACCTTTTAACCTCTCAGGCCTCGATTTCCAAATGTGCAAAATGGGGGCGTGGCAAGGCCATGGTAATCCTTACATGAGATGGTGCCTGTGACATTCAGCACAGAGGCTGCTGGCCCAATGCAAGTCCCTTTGCATGCATGGTAAACACCATAAGCAAAAGTGCAGAGCCCTGCTCATCTTCAAAGAGTGGCCCAAGAGCAAGCATACTGGAACCTGAAAGTCAAGGCCTCTCCTTAGTGGGATCATTAACACCTGCATTTTAGATTCACAGTATTCCTTAGAATAGAGATTAGACCCAATTCAATGGTGTTAATTTGCATGATAAATGATGGAATTCCTATAACTGTAAGCCTGTATCAAGTGTTCATGTGTGAAGCCTGAGCTAAAGCACTTTATGTACATTATTCTTATTTAATCCTCTCCACTGTGAAGAGGAAGCTAGTACACCCATTTTGCTGATCTGGAAGTAGAGGCTCAGAGAGGTGAAGCGATCAGGTTCAAGCATGCACAGTTCACAAGCTGCCACGGTGCCTGCAGATCCAGGCGGCTATACCACACCAGGCTGCCTTCCAGCAAGCACTACTTTTCTTCCTCTTTTCCTTTATCTTGCTGCCTTCTTATACCCCTAAACCCCAACACTTTGCATGCCTTTGAATCAAACACACGCCCTTAAATTGAAATATCAAACCCCTGAGGCAGTTTAGTCTTGTATGCTGTGGCAGTTTACAAATGCAACGTAGGTTAGTAGAAGCTGAGAGCACCGATGAAAACCCGCCACCTTCACAAGAGGAGAAAATGGATCAGAAAATAAGCACAGTACCTGTTTGGGGAGAGGGGCTCACAAGGAACATCGACAAGCACCATGCCTTGGTTCCCTCAAAGACACTGGGTACCAAATGTAACTCACACACCAGGGCTGGCCACTCACACTCAGAGAAAAGAAAAAAATGAAGCCATTTTCCAGAGTGACTTCTATTATCACCTGCAACAAAAGCACCATTTCAAACAACTTGTTCACAGAGAGGCAGGTGCATGCTCTGCAAGGCCCAGAGCTACTAAGGGTTTGCAGTGAGCTACGGAAAAAGCCACGCCTCCGCCGTGAGATCAGGCACCGACACCAAGGCCCAACTCCCTTCAACACAAAGCAAAGGGAGTTTCCACATGCGCAGTCCCTTTCGACTCTCACGGCACACTAAGAGTCCATGTCGCTGATAATTAGTGTTATTATTGTTGATCATAATAGTTACCATTTGCCTAGCTTTGCCTGCATTAACTCACTTAATCCTCACAAAATCCATCAGAAGTAGCCACTTTTATTCTCGCCATTCCACAGACAAGGAGACAGAAGCACGAAAGTGAAGGAAACTGCCTGAGCCTGCAGGGCTTGGACTTGAACCCAGGCCTTCTGGCTCCGGCACTTGCCCTTCACCGACCCTGCACTCAGGAATCAAGACCGCCTGGGATCATTCGGAAACTCCAAGAAGTCCACTCGTGTGATTTCTTAGGCCTCAGTTTCCTCATGTAGAAAATAAGCGTCCCAGTGAGCCAGAGCCTGAGGGGCAGGACAGGAGAATCTAATCGGCAGGAGCTTCTGAGTGGGACAGACCTGGCTCTATGTGGTAACTACCACTAACTAGCTGGGGGCCCCCTGGCAAGTTACTACACCTTTCTGAGCTTTGGTTTCCTTATATGCAAAATTAGGAAACAGACCTCCAAGGGCTGGGGTTGAGAGAATTAGAGACAATGACCCTGGAAGTCTGCAGAGACACTGGCAGGAGAAAGGGCTACTGCAGGGACTTACGGAGACTCCAGGCAGGAACACCGAACACCTACAGGATGGAGACTGCTATTGCAGGGCAGCCTCCAATTCCCGTTCCCGAGCTCCTCCAGACCAAATCAGGGCTGGGCGCGGTGGCTCATGCCTGTGATCCCAGCCGTCTGGGAGGCCAAGGCAGGAGAATCGCTTGAGCTCAGGAGTTCGAGACCAGCCTAAGCAAGAGTGAGACCCTGTCTCTACTAAAAATAGTAAAAATTAGACCAGTGTGGTGGTGCACACCTGTAGTCCAGCTACTCAGGCAGCTGAGGCAGGAGGATCGCTTGAGCCCAGGAGTTTGACGTTGCTGTGAGTTAGGCTGATGCCACGGCACTCTAGCCCAGGTGACAGAATGAGACTTTGAACCAAAAAAAGAAAAAAAAAACAAAGACCAAGTCAGATCTCAAATCTCAGGACAACCAGGGGTCTGCACCACCCTCTGCCAGAAAGAGATTTGAGGACAGGAACTGTCTGGAAGACACACACTGAGGAAGCAACCACAGCTCACACCCGAAATCCTCAGCAGAGCAACCGAAAAGCATGCCCGGTCACTACTCTGTGGGGGTCTGAGTTCCTCAGTGACGGGTCCACATCCAGCCCAGGAACCACACAGACCTGGAGATCACCAGGCAAGCTGTGCTCAGCAGAGAAACAAAGGACTGGTAAAAACAAAGCTGGAGACGGGGACAGGGAAACTTCAGTGGCCACAGTGTCCTTAGATTAGACTTTTCCTAATCTTAGACTTTTCACACCAGAAGGGTGTGTTAGATAAAAGCTCCTCCTCCCAGTTCCTGAGCACGAAACTGCAATGCAGGAAGCCAACACATGTGAAACCACATACAGCCCATCAGGGCCGAAGCCTCAGAATGGAGAAGCCTTGAGCAGCAACAACCAACATGAGCAAGCCGGACCTGAATGCTCCATCCACTAGTCGCAGCTACAACCGAGAAGGGGAAAAGGCAGCTGGTACCACCAGGAAATGCCGCTGGCTCAGTTCAAATCGGAAACTGCTTGCTATGCATTAACCCCAATACAAAGGGCACATGCAAAAGCATCTTTTCATAACCTTTATATATATTTATACACACAAACATACATACACATATATATATATATATATTTTTTTTTTAAGAGACAGGGTCTTGCTATGTCCAGGCTGGCCTCAAACACCTAGGCTCAAGCAAGTCTACAACTTCAGCCTCCCCAGTAGCTGGGACTGCAAGCCCACGCCACCACACCCAGCTGATCTTCATATTTTAAAGATATCTCACTTGGTAAATGTAATGCCTGAATCTTCTTAGAGAAACCTCTAAGATAATAAGCCCAAATATTGTTAAGTAAGATAATGATGCTGGCCAGGTGTGGTGGCTCATCCTGTGATCCTAGCAATCTGGGAGACCGAGGCGGGCAGATGACTTTAGCTCAGGAGTTCGAGACAAGCCTGACAAGTCTCTACTAAAAATAGTAAAAATTAGCCAGGTGTTGTGGTGAGCATTTGCAATCCCAGCTACTCAGGAGGCTGAGGTAGGAGGATCACTTGAGCCCAGGAGTTGGAGGCTGCAGTGAGCTATGAGGATCCCACTATACCAGGGGCAACCGAGCAAGTCTCTGTCTGAAAAATAATAATAAGCGTAATTCAGAAAGGTCCTACTTAGTTCGGCACTAGAAGAGGAAGCTTCACAGAGCAGGTTCAGCAGTGGGTGTGGTAGTCAGGGCCTGAGCCCGTGGTAACAAATGCTTGCAATCTGCAATGTAAGTACTGAGAGACCATCAAACACTGGGCTTGTGTTTTACCACAATGAATCCCTAAAACTGCTAGCTTTGGGCAAGGGACTCTAGAAGGGGCTAGCACTTGCCTTCCAGGCAGGTTGGAAGGTTAAATGTAACACCACCGATCAGTCGTCCATGTTAATCAAATAATCACAACAATAATAGCCAACACTCCTATTGCACTTACAATGTGCCACTTTCCACACATACACACACTCAATCCTCACAATACCCCTATGCAGCAGGTGAATAGTAACCAATGGGGTTGTTGCTTTGGAAGACAAGACTACAGGACTGGAAATTTACCACTAGAAAGTTGTAGACGAAGGCTTCTTTCACAGGTCTCCAGAGATGTCAGAAAAATGCAGGATGGTAGCAGCAAGAAGCATGGAAAAGAGAAAGCAAGTGGCCTCCCTAACCCCACCTGCATCCTGTGCAATGGACTTCCTTCTTGCTGGTTCTGTGCTCACCCCCAATTCTTTTCAGAATCTTTGATACACTTGCTTCCACCTGCTCCCCTATTCAACTAAGACTCAGGCTCGCCGTACCCTAACAGGTCTACTTGACTGCTCAGTAAGCACCACCAACCTGATAGGAAGAAAATCACTAGAGGCAGTACAATCCACTACCAGGACAGCCACTAGGCCTCGGTTTCCTCACCTGTGTAACAGGGGTGACATGACAACATGCCTCATAGGGCTGCCTGGCGTATTAAAAAGTAGTCAATAAAAACAAGCTCCTGTCACTCACAGCCACCAAGCAGAGCCTCCCACCCTGCCATCTCCCTGGGCAGACTGAATGTCTTAGGCACCTCTATGCCCAGAGCCTCATGATGTGCACATCGTGCCACCGGCAGACACAATGACTAGCTAGATGGCTCACTGGGCTAACCAGGCTGAAACGCCTTTTCAGTTGTTAATAGGATTTCAAGCTTTGCAGACACCACTATCTAGGACATAAACTGATCAGAAATAGCTGTATGTCAATGATAAACCATCTGGTCAGAATGCCTGCAGAGAGCTCTGGGGCAGGCCCCCTCAGCCCTAGGGTGGTAAATCACTCCATCTCACTCTGCCTTTGTCTTTATCTTCCTCCACCATCCCTCCCTTTCCACACCGAAACCTCAGTGGCCAGGACCCTCTCGCCCTCACAGGCTGATGCTCCTGAGTGCCTCCCTCCCTCCCACCTCTTTACCCTCCCCTCCTTTCTTCATACCACGGCCAGATGACTCTTCCTAAAATACCACTTCTCTGCCAGCCTCCTCAAATTTCTACCTGCCCTGTCAAAAATTTCACTGGCTCCACACTGTCCCAGATCCAAGACAAACTCCTTAGCTTAGCAACTCGGGCGCTGCACAACTCACTCCTGAGACGGAGGCACCCCTACCTGCTCCTGTCTACCCCTGTGGTCCCCAAACTCACAAGGCTGATCACAACCCTGACCCTGGCTTTCGTGCCAGGCCCTTGCCTGGAATGGCCTCTCCTTGACCACATCCCAGCCCATCCTCTCTGCCTGAGCACAGTCCTCCTGGGCTGCATGCCCAGCCCCGGAAATGACTATGGACTGGAGTGGTCTGCAGGGCTTCGTGGAAGAGGCAAACGAAGCAGCAGAAATGGGCAGACCGTAGCACACACATGGCCCTTGTCAAGTCTTTTCTAAGTACTACTTCCTTTCTGCTATACTTAGCTTTTTGGACATACCTTGCCTCCCCTCCTGGATTAGAGAACATGGATTATGGCTTCTATTTGTGTCCCTTCCTCTGTAGTATGCAGAGTAAGACAAATCATAACCACAGCTACCACTTACTGTGTTCCAGGCATTAGATGAAACACATTACAAATTATATTTTTCTCCCCAGTATCCCCATAAAATGTTACAGACCAAGAAAACTGAGACCAAGGGCTATCAGGATCCTCACTTAAGATCACATACTAAGTGGCAGACAGGATTCGAATCCAGATACACCCAAATGCGGAGCCCATGTTCCATGGAGCAGGCAGCAAAACAAAAGGCAGCCACCTCTCAGCTATCCTACCTTCATTCAGTGTTTATGAAGCACCTACTAAGTGCCAGGCAGCCAGTGCAAGGAGCAGGGTGCTTAGCCGGAACTAAACAGACAAGGCCCCTGCTCGCACGGAGCTCACACAAACTGTCCCCAGTCCTGTCCCTCTTCTTCCAGGCTTGGAAGAGTGCAAAGACCCCTGACTCGTAGGGGGACTCCACCAGCACAGACAAGGCATCTGAACCCCAGATATAGCTCTGGCAACATGTGGTGCCTAGATCACGGGGACACAGGGAGCCTGTCTTCAGTGGAGAAAAGAGCCTCAGGCTCTATTTAGGGAAGTTCTCCATTCAAGGCACAGCCCAGAGCCAAGCAAACTTCAAAGTGTCATCGGCAGGGAGTAAGCAGCAGAGGAAAGGGGCTTGCTCTGGAGCCAGAAAACCCAATTCCCCAGTTAGTAGCCATAACCCTTTGGACCTCATCTGAAAAACAGTGATAATAACAATATTTAATATTTATACAATTACGTGCCAAATGCTGTTCGAAGTGCATGACGTGTTATCTTACTGAAGCCTCTAAACAACCTGATGAGGAGATTCTGTTATCCCAAGGCAGTCGGGCTCCTAAATCTAACTTCTTATATTATGCTGCCTCCAGCCTAAGGTTGAACCTTCCTCATCAGAAGAGAATGATTCCGTAGGCTAAGGCTGCTAGCACATGTGTGTGGCGTGTGACTAGTGGCCCGTCAATGTTAGGTCTCCACTCCTTCCACTGAAACATGAATCTGTGAAAGCCTCAGTCTGTAAATGGCATGGCTCTAGCTGGTCCCAATATGAGGGATCTTGCAATGGCATCCTTTGGAATTCCACACCCCACCCTCACTGGTGGGATCTGCTGCAGGGGGAAACGGGACAGGATCCTGTAACTTAAGGGCCCTACTACTCACTGCTTCTGAGAAACTGTGTCCAGCACGAGTCAGGTGGGCTCAAATCTGAATCCCAGGCCTGCCACTCACAACGGTCACTCAACTCCTCAAGCTTCAGGTCCCTTGTAAGTGTGGGCTAAGCTATAACCGAAGTCACGTTTCTGGGTCACAGCAGATGCTCAGTCGATAGTAGCTACCCTGGACTCCCACAGCACCACAAGGTTGCATTCCTGGGCAGGAGGGACTTCAGGTGTGCAGAGGAACAGACTGTATGTGCAGGGCAACCCACTTCCAGACAGAGCAGGCACACCCCAAAAGGCCTGGGAGTGGAGCCTGGCACAAGCCCCAACTTTCCCTTCAGTTTCCTGCCATGGCTCACGCAAATGTGCTTGCAGTTACATTCAACAAGGCTTTTCCCCTTGAAGCTTTAGTTAAGAGTGACATGTCCACACCCCAACAATGGAAGCTGCGAGGCCGCAGATCCTTGTCTTGCATCCTCAGCACATAAGCAGCACAAAGGAGGCACTTGACACATATACACTGAATTAACATGATCCTGTAGCTTTAGGTACTCCCAAACACACCTGCCGCTAAGCATTTCCCAGCCTGGAAGGGAGGCTTCTGAACAGTTGAAGTACCTGCCCCACCACCATTCCCTGTATGGTCAGTCATCTGTCCTCTTCCCTCCCTCACGGAATGTAAAAGTATAGGACATTTAGTTATAAATAGGAATAGCTGCTTTCAAAGGCATGGTTTAGCATTTCCTTAATCTCAAGCTATTAATTGTTGGCTACTTTATATAAGCATTCCACCAAAAAGAGTCCAGTTGGGTTTAAATGAAGAGGACTGTATAGACAAGTGGGGTCTGAGTTGAACTATGTATCTTACTCACACTAGGAGACGCCAAGAGACATTAGTGACAACTACACTGCTTCACCTTGTAACAATATGACGACTGTTCCTATCAGCAAAACCATCTGCTAGCTGGAGCAACAACTCCTAAGGGGGCTTCCCAGTACCCTTCCTTGCTTCAAGTCCCACCATCCACCACCAGAATCCTAACTCTAAACTAGACTAATTCCTAAATTAGTAGCTAAAGCTGTGTAAGGAACAGTGCTTTGAAACTATGAACTTGCCACTTACAGAAACAGGTAAGATTAAGGCCGAATGTGGGGCTCACGCCTATAATCCTAGCATTCTGGGAGGCTGAGGCAGGAGGATCGCTTGAGCTCAGGAGTTTGAGACCAGCCTGGGCAAGAGCAAGAGCGAGACCCCAACTCTACTAAAAATAGAAAAAAAAATTAGCTGGGCATGGTGGCACACGCCTGTAGTCCCAGCTACTTGGAAGGCTGAGGCAGGAGGATTGCCTGAGCCCAGGCGTAGGAGGTTGCTGTGAGCTAGGCTGACACCATGGTACCTACTCTAGACCGAGTGCCCAGGTGACAGAGTGAGACTGTCTCAAAAAAAAAAAGAAAAAAAAGAAAGAAGTAAGATTATTACCTGCTAAGGGAATGCAAATAAATTCCATTTGCCTATGCATTCTTTACTGGGAAAGAGAAACTGATGCCAATAAAAAACATGGAATTCATTCCAAAGTCAAATGCATTTTAGATTCTCAAGCTGCTATTTCCCTCAACGGATAACTGAGATCTAGCTCAGTTATCCGTTTTCTTTACCATCAAACCTGCTGAAAATAAAAGCCATGGTGGTCTTAACTTATTTACCTACGATGCAACCCCACACTACCACTCCTGTCCTATCCCAACTGTCTCCCCTGGCTTATCAGAGTATTCATGTAGGGGATAAATTTGACAACAAGCAGTCAGAAATTACTTACAAGCCTAAGGGATACTAAGAACAAGTTATTGAGAGAATGAACATGAAATTCAAGCAGCTAGGTTCAGAGACACAGACACATCCCAAAGAGGGCATTCCATGACGTATGCTCCAGTGCCAGATGCTGTTCTAGGCCCCAGGGACACAGCCATGGAAAACACAAGACAAAAATCCTTGACTTGAAAGAGCTTACATTCTGGCACACACTAAATATGCCTGCACCACCATACCACTATTTCACTATTAAAAAGTGAAAGGCCTATGCGAAGGCTCTAGCACACAATGCACAATTAATGCTGCTTCTCCCTTGCCATGTTGGAGTATCCCAATATTATATTTTTAGACAGAGCATCATGATACCTTCCAACACATAAATAGATTGGTACAATGGGAAAAACACAAGTTTAGGGGCAGCCAAATGTGCCGCTACTGACCAACAGTGGTTATTCCACAGACTGAGCAACACCTTGAGTAAGCTACTCCACCTCCTGAACTTCTTCACCTGTAAAATGCGGACAGCAATTACCTCAGAGGGCTTTGCCTGAATTGTACAGGTGAAACACACAGCAGAGTGTCTGGCAGGTAACAGGCCCTCTTCCCTACTCCTTCTAGTCTTTTCAGATTGTCCAAATGAGAGCCAAGCACAGGACTCTAGAGAAGCCTCAGGTGTCATGCGTTACTCCTGCGTCATTATGGGCACTTTCTCATCGCAGGTGGAGAAGTGCCCCTCCCTGTCTGATATGTTGCTTGGAGCAGCCCCACCTGGCCACTCCACCCATCCTCCCCTGATTTGGCCCTGAGTACACACTTAAAGAACTTCAGCCCACTTTTAAAGTCCTCACCCAAAACTCTCCAGGATAAGTCCTCCTCCACCCAGGTCTGGGTTCAGGCCCACCCTCAACCCTCCGCCATACAACGAAAATCCAAAGGCCTTAAAAATGTCATTGCCCACATTTTTAATCAATATACTGGAAGACATGAAAAAAATAATCACCCAAGTTCAGTAGCAACATCCCTTGATTAAACAAGGAACCAGGATCCTCAAAACCCTTTGGGGCCCAAAGTCCACATGCAAACGTCGGCCTGCACTGGACGGGAGGAGGCCCACACGGGGCGCTGATGCAGCAGGTGGACGGACGGTCTTAGCTCTGACAGTCCATTCTTCAAAATTTCCTTGACCCTGTGAGGCATAAGTCCTCTGGCCCTTCCAACCTAAGTGCCGGGCCTGCCCTGCAAAAGGTTCCAAGATGGACAAAGGGCAGGCGTATGTATGGGGGCATATGTGAAACCCCAGGCTCCCTAACACCTGCCTTCATTACCAAAACAAACACCGCGAGTGGAGCCAGCTCTCTCCCTAGGATCTCACCTGATCCGTGGCACCTCCATAATCAGCTGTTCCAACCCTTACAAGCTGACAGTTCAGGGGGAAAGGCAGGCTGCGCCTGCTAGGGTGCATCGTGTCCAGGCCGTATGCTGGGCTCAGGGCCTGGTGGCCCCCTCAGGGCTACCGCCTCACAAGGGCGATTGTGCGTTCATCCCTGTCCTGACGGCTCCTCCATCTCACCCTTCTGCTCGCACTCGAGCCTGGGTGCCGCGGGCACTGGCCGCCCCGTAAGACGCTCAGCACCCAGCGCACCCGCGGCACCCAGGCGGCTGCCCCGGGAAGGGCCCGCAGCGCACCGCGCAAGCCTTCCGGGCACATAGACGCCCGCCCTTCGTCGCTAGGTCGCTCCCAGACGGCCTCCCCAGAAGGGGCAACCCTCGACCTGAGAATGCACATAACCGGGACCACCCCCACCACTGCTGGAGAACTCCCCTTGCTTCCCAGAAGACGCAAAGAAGGCGCGCCCTAGGTACAGGGGAGGGGACACCTGGGTCGTGCACAGGGCAGGGAGCAGGACCCTGGTGAAAGGGTTAGGCCAGAGACGGAGAGGGGCTGACGCGGGCTATGTAAGAGTGCTGAGAAGTTTGGGAAAGGGGATCAAGGCGCGGAGGGAGGAGTGCGGTCCAGGTGGGGGCCATGGGTGGAGGAGGGGAGGTCTAGACTTAAGACCGTGGGGGTAAGAGACTCAAGTTGAGGCCATGGAGAAGAGCGGAAACAGATCTAGGCCGCTGGAGCAGGAGTTGATGGGGGTCCAGGCTGAGGCCACGGGGAAGGGAAGTAGGGGAGACAGAGACCCAGCTTGGACCATAGGTGGGGGGACCTAGCCTGGGCCATGCCGGGGAGAAACGACGGCCTAGCCGAGACCATAAGGACAGGAGAGCAAGCGGACCTAGCCTAGGCCACAGGAAGGAGGAAGGGGGCCACGCCTGGGTCACTGGAGGGGGCGTCCCTGGCTTGGAGCAGCGGAGGAGGAGGGTCTAGCCTTGGCTATGGAAGAGACTAGCCTGGACACAGAGCGGAGAGTAGGGCTCCAGCTGGAGCCAAGAGCGGGGGCGGGGAGGGGGAGGCAGAGTCACTGCCCACGCAAGCCGCCCGCGCCGGCGACCCCCTCCTGAGCGGGGAAGGATGGTGTCTACCTAGGGTCCGGGACCCCGCCCCTCCCCCACCCCAAGAACCCACACTTCCCGGGCCGGGGGTCGGCGGGGAGAAGGGGACGCGAGCCCCGGCGGAGCCCCCGAGCTGGGGAGGAGGACGTGGAGCCTTTACCATGGTGGTGGCGGCGGCGGCGGTCCCGGTCCCGGCGTCTGTGGCTCTCCCCCCCGCAGCAGGGCCCGGCGCTTCCACTTCCCCGGGTGCCCAGGAGTGAACATCCGGGTCAGCGTCCCCCTCCCCCCGCGCCGGGCCGCCGCCACCATCCTTCCCCGCCCCGGCCCGGCCCGGGCCCGCCCCCCACGCCGCCAGCTCCTGGCCAATGAGCGCGCGCGGCCGCGGCGATCGCCAAGTATGGAGCGCGGCGCGGGGGGCGGGGCGCCGACGGGGGAGCGGGGCGGGGCCTGCGCGGCGGGGCGGGGCGGGGCGGGGCACGGCGGCCGGGGAGCGGGCCGGGGTCGCAGGGGCTTCTGTCCGCGTGGATACCGCGACCCGGCCCTGTGGGTGCGGAGGCGAATAGCTAGCTCCCCACCCCCGTGGGTGCAGAAACGGGTGGCGGCAAAGGAACCGGGCCCCGGGGCCCCAGGGTAGGGATGCGGAAGGCACTCGGGCTGGGAGGGGACCGGCCGTCCGCGCCCCACCCCGTGCACGCGCTCACTCCTGCGGTGGACCCGGAACTGGTGCCTAGCGGGCCGGCCCAGCCCGGAGAGCGGGCTCGGGGAACCAGCCTGGGTCCCGCGCTGCCGCCGCTGCGGATGCGTCCTGGAGCACAGCGCTGCACCCGAGCCCGGTCTCTGGAATTAAAGAGCATCGGGCCACACGGTTTATCCAGCACCTGCTGTATACCAGGCCTTGTTTAGGCACCAAAAGATAACAGATGAGTAAGACAGAAAGATCCCTGCCCTTATAACTAGTAGCTGTAACAGACTAGGTTGAGGATGACACAGGTGAAGAGATTAGAAAATTAAATTACTGAATAAATGCAGTTAAGAGTACTTTCAGATGTGCTAAGCAGAACCAGTTTGTTTGCCCAATGGGGCTGCCACCACAAAGTGACTCAGAAATTCCTTTTTTCTCTCTTTCTTCATTAAATAAATGTTGTTGAGCCTAGTCTAGAAGACAGGAGACCTGGAATGCTAGAAATGGCCTCCTCCCTGGATGCTTGCTTCCTTTGGTGAAATCAGGTCATCTCTAAGGGTGTGGTAAATGGCACAAATGACAGGAGCCAGGCCCCGTCCTCAGGGAGCCCATAGTCAAGAAAGAGCTTACACAGGTAGCCACTGGCAGAAAAGATAAGATGGATAAGTCCCACAAGAGTGGTATAGACTGGTATTACGGGAATGCAGAGAGGGGAGTGGCACACTTGGTGAATATTTATTGAGCACCTGCTATGTGGCAAGCACTGTGCTAGGCTCTGGGGATACAGCAACGAACAAAACAGCCCATGTAGTCCTGGAGCTTGAATGTTGGCAGCGAGACAGCTACCAAGTAAATAGAATGTCGGGGAGTGGTTAGAGATGTGGAGAAAAATCTGAGTGAGTAGGTAGGCAGTCTGGCAACATGGCAGCGTTTTGGAGAGTGGTCAGGGAAGGCCTAGCTTAGAAGGTAATATTTGGGCCAGGTATGGTGGCTCACGCCTGTAATCCTAGCACTCTGGGAGGACGAGGCAGAAGGATCATTTGAGGTCAGGGGTTTGAGACCAGCTTCAGCAAGAGCGAGATCCCGTCTCTACTAAAAATAGAAAGAAATTAGTAGGACAACTTAAAAAAATAGAAAAAGTTAGCTGGGCTACTCGGGAGGCTGAGGAAGGAGGATCGCTTAAGCCCAGGAGTTTGAGGTTGCTGTGAGCTAGGCTGATGCCATAGCACTCTAGCCTGGCAACAGAGTGAGACTCTGTCTAAAGAAAGAAAGCAAAGAAAGGAAGGGAGGAAAAGAAGGAAAGCAAAGGAAAAAATATTTGATCAGACAGCTGAAGAGAAGGAGGGAGCCAACCATGAGATAGCAGATGCAAAAGGAATAGCAATGGCCAAGACCCCCAGGGTGACTGTACCTGGTGTGTTCAAGGTGGCCAGTGTGGCTGGCCTAGATTGGGCGGGAGCTGAAGCGCAGGGCAGTGACAAGATCGGACCCAGGCTTTAGAAGGACCATGAGGCTGCTGTGTTCTGAATGGACTGTAGGGGGACTAGGGCTTTAGAAAGCTATTTTTGTATTCAAGACATTTTTATTTACTTTAAAAAGCACTGATAGGATGCTTTCTAGATGATGGACACTCTTAAGCACTTTATAAATAACTCATTTAATCCTCATAACAGAGGCCTAGAAAGGTAAGGAACTTGCCCAAGGTCACACAACAGAGAGATGAAGACCACAGTAATAGCATTGGAGATGGCAAAAAGTGATTGTAATCCAGGTGTTTGCTGATGCATTGGTGGTAGTCATGGGAAGAAAGACACCAACAATGATGCTAAGATTTTTTTTGTATAAAGGCTTTATTTTTTAGGAGCAGTTTTAGGTTCGTAGCAAAATTGATAGGAAGGTACAGAGATAACCATATATACCCCTCCACCCTACCCCACCCCATACCTGCATAGCCTCTCCTATTGTTAACACCCCCCACTAGAGTGGGTACGTTCTTTACAATTGATTAACCTACGCTGACACATCATAGTCACTCAGTAGTTTACATTAGGGTTCACTCTTTGTGTTGTACCATCTATGGGTTTGGACAAATGGGTAATGGCATGTACCCACCATTATAGTACCATTCAGAGTATTTTCACTGCCCTAAAAATCCTCTGTGCTCCACATATTCATTCCCCTACCACTGATCTTTTTGCTGACTCCATAGTTTTGCCTGTTGCTAAGATTTTTTGGCTTGATTAACACTGGACGTAGTCTGTTGATCTGAGGGAGACTATGGGAAGGGAAGATTAATGGGCTTTTCTGGAGGAGGGAGTGTGGATAAGAGTCAGTTTGGGACAAGTTATGTTTGAGATGCCTATTGAAGATTGAAGTGGAGATGTTAAATAAGTCGTTGGTTATGAGGTCTAGAGTTGGGGCAAGAAGTCAGAGCTAGTGATAAACTTACGAGAACCATCAGCTAGTTCAATGGTCCCCAACCTTTTTGGCACCAGGGACCAGTTTCATGGACGAGAATTTTGCCACAGACTAGGTCACGGCATGGTTTGGGGATGATTCAAGCGCATTACGTTTATTGTGAAGCCAAACCTCTCTGCTAATGATAATCTGTATTTGCAGCTGCTCCCCAGCGCTAGCATCACTGCCTCAGCTCCACCTCAGATATCAGGCATTAGAGTCTCATAAGGAGCCGCAACCTAGATCCTCCGAATGCAAAGTTTATAGTGGGGTTCACGCTCCTGTATGAATCTACTACCACCACTGATCTGACAGGACGCGGAGCTCAGGGAGTGAACCCGGTGAATACAGATGAAGCTTTACTCGCTCACCTGCTGCGCACCTCCTGCTGTGCACCTGGTTCCTAACAAGGGGTTGGGGACCACAGAGCTAGTCAATGGCATTTAAAGGTCTTCGAAAGCACACACCTTGGTGAGCTCGCTTAGTGGGTCAATTGAGAAAGAAGAGGTCATGGAGAGGAGCCAGCAAGGAGACTGAGAAGGGGTGGCCCCGGAGGCAAGAAGAGGACCAAGAGAAGGTGGTGTCCCTCTCAGGAGCTGAGCGAGAAGAGCAGGAAGGAAAGTGAATTCATTGGACAGGTCACTCCACAGATTGGCTGCCCAGTGATCAGATCCCACCCCTAAAGCCATCAACTGTTGCTATGAGCGTGGGGTCATGTGGCATCAAACATGGCCTCTGTGAGGGCCGTGGGTGGACAGGCAGGCACCATGCGTATTTTTAGTACTGTTTCTCCTTCCTTCCTCTTTTCAAAAAACCCTGACTCGCTAGAAGTTCATACTGCCCTGTTTTCCCCCTGTCATGCCTCCTTTTTGCTCTCAGGCACTGACCTCCATCTCCTCTCCCAGGACTTTCTTTATGACTTCAGCACCCGTGAGCATGATCCATGGGAAATCTTACTGACTTTGCACTTACTGATTTCTTCCCCGCCAATGAGTTTCCTTCCCCCCACTCCCCAGGTGTCCACTCCCCTGGTCTTACCCTGCACTGCTCTCACCATTAATTCGACTATCTCAGAAATTACAATCATAAAGACCTCAAATCTGGCTTAAGCTCCTTACTGTAATATCACCACGTAAACATTTCTTCAACCTCAGAGACCTGCAAACCTTTGACCCTGCCAGATTTTCCATGCTCCTGTCCCTGCCTTGCCCAACTCAGTGATGATTGTTGTACTTCCTGGCAAGCACTCAAAACCCCTTTGTCCCCTTACCCCGCCCCCGTTTTTTGCATCAGAACGTGAACACTGCTGGAAAATGAAAAGTGACTGCTGTCCCTTTAAGTTGATGTCCACAAATTTAAAATGAGCCCTCAATCCCGGCTAGTAATCCTGCTGTATTTCCCTGCTATAGTCCACTCTCCATGCTCTGAAATGATGATGTTTCAACCTTCTTTCTCCCTAAACTTCCTTTGTCCCCTTCTCAACCTTCACTCTAAGCAGATGGCCTTGCCTCACATTTCACAAAGATAATAGAATCAACCTGTCATTTGCCAAGGTCTCTGTACCTTCCCCACAAACTCTGCCCTTCCTGCTTTTACCATGAATGAAGGGTTTGTGTTCCTATCAGAGCCACCCCCTCCACTGCACGCTGAATCCTTCCTTTCTTAGTTGCCAGTTTCTCCCTTGATACAGGATCATTTCCATCTGCTTCAAAAAATACGCCCTCATGTCTCATATCATAAAAGTTTTAACAACAGCCGAAAACTCCTCGATGCCGCGTTTTCCTCTAGTCACCTCCCCCATTTTTTCTGCTCCCATTCATACCAAAACCTTGCCAATTCTCTGCAGTTGCAGATTCCATATCTACTCTGATTTCTCCTCAAATCAGTCTAGGTCAGCCTTCTGTCCCCACCTGCCCATGATGTGACATTACTCTTCTCAAGCTGCCCTGGGCACTCCAGGTTGCAGAAGCCAGTGGTCACTTTGGGACCTCATCGTACTCCTGACCTCTCAGTGTCTGTTCCACTTGGCCACTCTTTTCCTTAATGCACCTCTCTTGGCTGACATCACTGTTTCCTGGGGCTCAGATTTCCTCTGAGTTTCCTTGGATGGCACCTCTTCCTTTTAGGAAGGCTTAGTTTTGGGACCTCTTTTTTTTTGTTTTTTTTTTTTCTGTATCTAAACTCTTTTGGTCACTATGGATCTTCAGCGCTTAGAACATAATAGGTGCTCAATAAAGATATGTGAACTAAGATAATAGTATCAACATGATAGCATTATTATGTGACTAAACAGACCAACAATGAATATAGTAATGGCTGCTTTTTAATGAGTGTTTACTATGTGCTAGGCACTTTTCATGCATTATCTCACAGATGCCTCCCAATAATCCTTTGAGTCAGGGACTCTTATTTTTACCATTTTACGAAAGAGGAAGTTGAGGCTTAGAAGAAATGACTTGCCTGAGATCACACAGATAATAAGGGGATGAATTCATCTTCACTTCGGTCTTTCTGACTCAAAGTCTGTTTTCAGAATCACCAAATTGAGCTCCTACGTAGGAAAGTGCTTTGTAAACTGCAAAAGGCAATGCTACTCCATCCCAGCACATAGCGTAGCAATTTACATAGAGAAGGTGCCCATAAGTAGTTCCTGAATTGAGGCAGGGTGGGAAGGAAGCCCCCGAACCACGTCATACCATCACCCAAGCAAAGAAGCAGCAACCTTGAAGTCCTTGAGAAACAGCCTTGCACCGCATGCTGAATTGTGATGCATTACCCAGAAGTTGCCCAACATGGTTTCCATCTTTGCTTCTTCAATTAAGTCCCCACAGCTGGAACTGTTGGCTTAATAAATGCACAATTATCCCAGGAGGCTGGGGATTGCTTAGCTCCTAAATTACCTCCAATTTAACAGTCCTGGGCCTTCTTCCTAAGTTGGGCATCTTTTCAAGTTACTAAAGTGGTTTTAGACCTTTTATTGTGTCTTTGTGTCCATGAGAACCCTGGAATAAGCCAGATTTTTAACCCCTGCCTACACTGAAGTCTACAGACAACCACATTCTAACTCCATATACAGAGTTTCAGTGGGATTCATTCAAGAATCTTTGTAACCAGGAGTTCCAGGAGGGAAGGAACACCACATGGCAATTCCATCCGCCCCTTCATTCGGCTGGTTTAGAGGTCGTTGCTGGGGTACCTCCCAGGTACAAATACCCTCTGTTTCCTACAACTCGACCCTTCCTCATTTTCAGACATTTGGTTTGGGTGGAGTTGAGCCCGGCCCCTGCTCCAGAGAAGAGGATGCTGATTGGCTGAAGCCAAAGTGTAGCCTTGGCCACACTAACTGATTTGTGGATGGGCCCTCGACCTAATTTGGGCTACAGTGCTTTGTGCAGAACACTAATCGAAATAAAAATAAACTCTGCCCAAAGAGGGGGCATCAATCAAGTAAGTTTGGGAAATGCTGCAAACAGTATTCCCTCTTGGGGATTTTATTTTCTCAGGAACCTTACACTTCAATTATCCTGCCTCTCCCCAGATTGTCCAATTACTCCCTCTCAACTAGATGATTACTCTGGTTTTAAACATGCCGAAGTGGCTCACTTCTTCTTTTTTTTTTTTTTAAGAAAAAACTTATGTCAATCTCACATCTCCTCTAGCTTACCCCCATCTCGGGCCTTTCCCAGCTGCAGAATTGTCTGTTTTCTCCCTGCACTTCTGAACCTCTCATTCTCTCCCATCACTCCTCTTAAGGTCGACTGTAACTTCCATGTCAAAGGTCACATGCAGATTTTCCAAACCTCACCTCCTGTGACTCCACAGCAGCATTTGACACTGGTGGCCACTTCCTTCCTCCTGGAAGCATTCTCTCCCATTGGCCTCCATGACATCATGTGGCTGTCCTGGCCTTAATCCTGCCTCTGTGACTGCTCCTCTTCTGGGTTTCTGTAGATGACTCATTGTCCTCCACGAAAAGACAGTTTCTCAAGGTTCAGTGGCAGGTTCTCTCCTCCTCTTATTAATACTTTGCCCTTTTCCTTAGACGATCTCCTCCTTGCTCATGGCTGCAGTTACCAGTGACCTCAGTCGTGAGCCCACCCCTGGACCTGGCAGAGATGGGACCTGACAGTGAGGGAGGGGAAGTGTTTCCCTGATCAGGGTTCTGGTACCAAAAGGAGAAAGTGGTGCTGAAGACTAGAGGGAAAAAAGAAAGAAACGTGTTTTCTGTGGACGTTCTGGATAAGCTCATGCAAATGAATGAAACAGGCTCCTCTGGGGTCTCAGAAAGGTCGGGACCTAGTGCAGGCGAAAAAAAAAAAAAATGCTGATTTCCTCTGAAGACAGAAAATTGTGTGGTTCATAGAGGAGACAGCCTCGGCTAGACAGCTTAGGTCAACTTTTTCTAAGCCTCAGCATCTTGAAAGAACATGTAGGAAGAAGGGGGAAGGTGGACAGACCACTCGCAATTCGCTTCTTTTTAATACATCCCCAAAGTCTTCAGTGCCAAGAGGATACTTTACTCCGAGATTAGACACAATCGTCTCGGGGTTTTTGTTTTTGCTTTTCTAATAGGTACCTGGGAGAACTCACAGCTGCCTTCTGCTGGACCAGAAGTATTTGTATCTTGACCATCTGTGGGGTCATGGTCAGAGTTATAGAAAAGCCTCTCATGTGCAGGCCAGCTGTTGGAGTTTTTGTATGCATATTTGGGAGAATTCATCTTTAGTGTATTAAGCTGGCCAGCCATTCACCCACCAGGGTTGGGCTGGACTCTGCAATGTGTCCAAGGCTGACTCTTCCCTCAGACTCAGGGTAATCACCACCTTCTCCTCTAGGTAATATTCTCTGCCAATCCCCTCAAAAGCTGCTTTGTGTTGCCATGGAAACCCTATGCTTTGTATACCTTATCAGGTCACCTTTTCCCTTGTGATTTGTCCCTACTGCTCTATGGGCTCCTTGAGGCAGGGACTCTGAGTCATATCACTAACAATTAGCACAGAACCTGGGATACAGTGCAACGTGAATGAAGCCTGTCGAATAGCGAGCCAGAGAAAGTCCAAGCACAGTCATCCAGGATGCAAACCTCGGTCATCCTCAACTTCTCCCCAGTTCCCATCTCTCATTCCAATTAGACATTGCAACGATTCACATGAAATGAAACCAGATGCAGAACTGACGTAGGAGCCAATAAAGTGGGAGGACTCACAGAACAGCCTAGGGAAAGGCTGGAGTGAAAAATCAGAGCCATAAACAATTGGAAAATGAAACTTTTTAAAATACCATTTATAATAACATCAAAAATATAAAAGACTTAGGGATGCGTTTGATGAAAGATGCACAAATTCTGTGTACTCTGAAAACTAGAAAATATGGGCAAGAAAAATTAAAGATCCAAGTAAATAGGTGGATGTACGCTATCTATGGATGGGAAGATTCAATACCATTAAGATGTTTATTCTCCCAAAAATGGTCAATTAATTCAATGCAATCAAAATCAAAACCCCAGCAAGTTTTCTCGTGTAAATTGACAAGCTGATTCTAAAATATATATGGAAAGTCAAAGGTCCCAGAATATTTAAAACAATCCTGGCCAGGCATGGTGGCTCACGCCTGTAATCCTAGCACTCTGGGAGGCCAAGGTGGGAGGATCGCTCAAGGTCAGGAGTTTGAAACCAGCCTGAGCAAGAGCGAGACCCCATCTCTACTAAAAATAGAAAGAAATTAGTCGGACGACTAAAATTATATAGAAAAAATTAGCCAGGCATGGTGGCGCATGCCTGTAGTCCCAGCCACTCGGGAGGCTGAGACAGGAGGATCGCTTGAGCCCAGGAGTTTGAGGTTGCTGTGAGCTAGGCTGATGCCACAGCACTCACTCTAGCTCGGGCAACAGAGTGAGACTCTGTCTTAAAAAAAAAAAAAAAAAAAACTTGGGAAAAGGGGGAAAGTTAGGGGCCCTACACTATCTGATTTCAAGGTTTACTATAAAGCTGCAGAAATCAAAATTGTGTGGCACTGGCATAAGGATAGATGCATAGATCAATGGAACAGAATAGTCCAAAAATAATCCCACATATAAACAGTCAAATAATTTTTGACAAAAATGCCAACTTAATGTGATGGGGGGAGGAACGTTGTTTAACAAACAGTGCTGGAACAACTGGAAATTCATTTAGCAAAACAATGAATCTTGGCCCTTCCCTCACACCGTACATCAACATTAACTTCATATGGATAATAGACTTAAATGTAAAGAGCTAAAACTATAAAGCTTCTAAAAGAAAATGGGAGAAAAATCTTCACAACGTGGAGCTGGCAAAGATTTCTTAGGATACAAAAAGCATTAACTAAAAAAGAAAAAATGTGTAAGTTGGATTTTATTACAATTTAAAAAATTGTACTCTTCCAATGATACCATTTAGGAAAAAAATTTCAAAGCCATGTAAAGCATTATTTAAACACACATAGGACTTTAAATATTTTTTAAAGAAAATGGCATTCTCTCTGCTACCTAAGTTTCAAGGCTTCTAAAAATAAATAGCTCAATTTTTTGTTCAAGTGAACAAATGGAGTATATAGCATAAGCGGACCTTTGTTGAGGATCTTAACTCCCAAGACCAGACTGGACCTGGTAACCTATTTATCTAAGGCAGTCAATGTCATTATAGTTAGAAAGACTCCAGATTGTGGCCAGGAAGAGAAATAGAGGTCAGAGGCAAAGAAGTGATGCCAAGTATCTGGTCCAGCTGTGTGAAGTAAGACCATCAGTGGGGAAAGTGAATGACCTAGTCTGAAGCTTAGAAGATCAGGAACAAAATGCAAAGGGTAAAAATGGAGAGCATGGAGGGTCAAGGTGTGTCAGCAGAGAGGCCCAGAGCGATGCTGACGGTGAATAGGCCCATCTTATAGGTGCTGCCTCTCGGTGGCTTAAAACTGCCAGACAGGATCAAATATACATGATCTGAGATTCTGTAAAGTCTGGCCCAACTTAAAAATCTGTAACTGTCAGCTGGCATGGTGACTCACGCCTGTAATCCTAGCACCCTGGGAGGCCAAGGCGGGAGGATTGCTTGAGGTCAGGAGTTTGAGACCAGCCTCAGCAAGAGTGAAACCTCATCTCTACTAAAAATAGAAAATTAGCTGGAAAACTAAAAATAGAAAAAAATTAGCCAGGTTTGGTGGCACGTGGCTGTAGTTCCAGCTACTTGGGAGGCTGGGGCAGGAGGATCAGTTGAACCCAGGAGTTGGATGTTGCTGTTAGCTAGGCTGATGGCACGGCACTCTAGCCCAGGCAACAGAACAAGGCTTTATCAGAAGGAAGGAAGGGAGGGAGGGAAGGAAGGAAGGAAGGAAGGAAGGAAGGAAGGAAGGAAGGAAGGAAGGAAGGAAGGAAATCTGTATCTGTCAAGAAAACCCCAACTGCCCAAAGATCTCTCTCTGTCACACACCATTGCCTGGACAACTGTCATTGCAGTTCTGTTGGGCTTTAATCTTGATGACCTTTCTTCATTCTCTGCCCCACGTTACTTGTGATTGATACAGATACGGTAGCACTGACAAGCTACATGGTCGCCTTTTCAATTTCCTTTTCCTGGATACAAACATAGTCTATATTTCCCAGCCTCCTTTGAGTTAGGGTGTAGTCATGTGACTTGGTTTTGACCAATGGCATGTGGGAGGAAGTGACATATGCCATCTCCAGTCACGGCCATAAAATGCCCCTGTGTCTTGCTCCACGTCCTGCCCCATGCTCTTTTGCTTATCAGCCAACTGAATGCAGAGGATCTTAGGGAAGACTCCAAGGTGAAGCCTATATCCATTTCCATGACAGTCCACTGAAAACATCCAATTCTCAGACTGTGTCTTGTGGAGAAAGTAAACCTTTATTGCAGTAAGCCACTAAGAGCTGAGGGTTGTTTGTTCCGGCAGCTAGCATTACCCTGACTAATATAGGTCTCAAGAGCTCCTGTGGTAGCTTCCAACATAGCAGGAAATGTTTGGGATGATAAATTTATGCAGATCTTCATAAAAATGTAAAGATTCCACAGTATCTCAAGGTAAAGCCAGTGAAGCTGGACAGAGATCACACAGCTACACCGATGGCATGCCAGCGTTTGAGTGGAGGTCTGTCTGGTCCCAAAGCGTGTGCCTTTCTCACTCCTCCCCCTTACGCCAAACAAAGAGATGTTTAGATGTTTTGCATGATGACCATGATGATGATAGACTCTAGCCCCTGTGTAATTTATTCTCTGGTACATCTGTATATGTATGAATGCAGAACTTTTATCACTTCCCGCAAGCCAGTGAGGTTGCCTATAATGACACCCTGTAATCCTCATTTTTATGTAAACATCATACCCAAGAGCTCAAAGCAGGGTAGTTAAAATTATCATTTTGTCCAGCCTGCAGTCTAAATGTTTACCAGTCTGGTGAAAGGCTTGTGGACGATGCCATAAATGCGTAGGCCTTCTGTCTCCATCCTCTCAGTCCCTCCTATCTCGATCATTCTGGTCAGCGGCTCTGTGCTTCTCTTACCTGAAAAATTGCACTTACTTCCTCCCTGCAATGTTGAAAGAAAAAAATGACTGAACCTCCTTCTATTTCCTACCTTCCCTTTCTATGAAATGGGAGATACAATACCTACCTCCTACAATTGTTGTGAGATTTCAGTAAGACAGGCAGCAAACTGGTGGCACTTAGCATGCTAATCATGTTCATGGATGGCCCCTTCCCACCCCCAACAATCCTTATTGTCATTCCCAAACATCACATGATTCTTGGTATTTTGTAAATACATTTCCCAGTCTTATTACATTGTGCTTTTATTTATTTATTTATTTATTTTTGAGACAGAGTCCCACTCTGTTACCCGGGCTAGAGTGCCGTGGCGTCAGCCTAGCTCACAGCAACCTCAAACTCCTGGGCTCAATCGATCCTTCTGCCTCAGCCTCCCAAGTAGCTGGGACTACAGGCATGTGCCACCATGCCCGGCTAATTTTTTTCTATATATAGTTGGCCAATTAATTTCTTTCTATTTTCAGTAGAGACAGGGTCTCACTCTTGCTCAGGTTGGTTTCGAACTCCTGATCTTGAGTGATCCTCCCGCCTCGGCCTCCCAGAGTGCTAGGATTACAGGCATGAGCCACCATGCCCGGCCTACATTGTGTTTTGTACCTGATTATCTATGTCAGCTTTGCATATTTTTGACCTTAAAATCCAAAGAAGCAGAAAACCTGTGGTTGCCAAATATTTATTGGTCCCCGGTACCGTGCTATTCATTATCTTCCAATCACAAGTAAGAACTCATTGAGCTCTTCTTATCTTATAAGCTTTATACAAAGTGCAAAGAGGCTCCTGGAATAAGATTCTACTTCTGCCCATAAAAGATGATTTTATAAGGCATAGCATCTCCTCCTCTTCCTCCCCCTTCTCCTCCTCTTCCTCTTCCTTCTTGTTAGAGGTGGGTTCTGCTCTGTCATGCAGTGCACTGGTGAGATCATAGCTCACAGCAGCCTCAAACTCCTGGATTCAAGCGATCCTCCCGCCTCAGCCTTCTGAGTAGCTGGGACCGCAGGTGCACACCACTGTGTCTCCTGTGGCATGATTTTTAGTGGTGGCTCAGTATCTATTGCATGAGGGGATCATAATTTTTTAAAAGTGATTCTCTAATGTTGTATGATTTATTTATTTATAAATTTTCACCATTATTAGCAATAAATCTTTGTATGTATCCTTCTGCTCATATCCCCAGTTATTTTCTTAGGACCCACCAGCAGGATTTTGCATCAAAGGAAGAGCACACATTGTCAAGGCTTTTGCTATCCATTGCCAAATTTCCTTTTAGAAAGTTGTGCAAATCCACAACCCCACCAGCAGTGTATGAGAATACTATAATAAAGGCTCTTGGCCAAGATGATGATTATGACAAAAGAAAAATAATCAAGAAGATAAGTGTTTGCTAAAGGCTCGCCCCACGCCAGCTGTGTATATTTGTTGAACTCTGTCACCATGTTCCTTGGACCAAACACTGAAGGTCCTTTAGACTCTTAGCTGATTTAGGACCTCTTTTGACACCCTAAAGCTTTCGCCCAAATCTTATCTGAAAGAAAGGGGGTTTCTGGTAAATATAGTTTCCAATTTGGAGACTCAACCCAAGTGCTTCCATCCGTGATCTCGGTGTAGACCTCCTCTATGGTTTTAACGATGGGTAGCTGGTCAAAAAAGGATGCCGACTGACTTGGACCCGAGAACTTTAATGCTCATAAGATATAAAAGAGATGATTTGGGGTGAAAAAGTCATGTTCTGAGGTACAAAGGAAAAACCAGTAACAGCCCAAGAGTTTAGAGTTTCATTCTGACCTGCTCTGATAATATCACTATGGTGATGGTCTCCATAAACAATTGCAAAATAGCGAGATGAGAAGGAACAAGCCAGTTCCACCCAGGCGATCTGGAGTTATTTTAGGGATCGAGGCAATGTCATCTGGGGTAAATATGGAATGCAAAATCTGTTCTTTTAATAATCATCCCCTTCTTTTGTGAGGCTGAACAAAGGCCTGGCAAATCAGTCATTTGTGCCGAGAAAAGCACAACCCAGGGCTTTCAGGGCTGAGGAGAAAGTGCAGCCAAAAGGACGGAAATAATGGTTACTAACAGATGCTGGGATTATTCTTCTCACACCCTTGGCCTCTGAGGCTCTGCTGAGCCTGGAGTGGAGTCCAAGGGCGTGGAACAAGGGTGATGTTCTCGAGAAGGGCTGGCCTGGCGGAGACGCTGGGATGGGGACCCCAGGGCCCTGAGCTTGGTCGCCTGCTCCTGACCTTGATTCTCGGGCCAGAGGCGGTGGGGGGAAGCATCTTCAAGGCCACAGTCTGTCTCTGGGGCATCGGCCATCTGCTGCAGATGACATTTGCCGCTCCTATCCTCATGCTATTCTCTTTGAACCCCTGACTCAGCGAGCCCCAGTCCAAAAAGCAGAACTAGCTATTTTTTGCATCAAGAAAAAAAATGTCAGGCAAGACACTTGCTGAATTCTTTGCTGACCCTGAAACGCTTCCTTTTGCACTTAACCCCTTGTTCTTCCCTCATTCTCTTCGCCCCTTTCTCTTCTAGACTGCCAAATTGCAAGTGCCACCATCGTCTCTGGTGAAGATCCACAGGGAAGGGGTTGTACCGCAGCCATGGAGGCTGGCACAGGTCCTGGGACACAGAAGCGTCTCCATAAATGTCAGTTTATAGGAGCTAAATTCAAAATCCCATGCCTACCCTAAAATGAACATTTCTCCAGCAGGTCTGAGGCTGAGGCTATTTGTTCATTCATTCATTCATTCAACAAATATTTATTGAGCACCTAGGAGGAACCAGAACTAGTGGTAAAGACTGGGGCTACGAGGATAAACAAGATCCCAGGGCCCTGTCCTTATGGACAGTGCATTCTTGTAGACCCTAATGTGAGTGGTGAGCACAACTTTCATCTCTGACCTTTGTACGTAAAATCACACTCCTCTCTTACCCTGTTTTATTTTTCTTCTGAGCTACTTACCACCACGGGGCATACTACGTACTTTTTTTGTTTGTTGTTTATCTATCTGTCAGTCTTCCCACACAAAAATGTGTCCTCTTTGAAGGTACTTTGACTATGGTATTCATTGCTGAATCCCCAGCACATATAATCCTGCTATAATCCAGCAGGTGTGTTGTGATCTGTTCAGGCTGCTATAGCAAAATACCACAGACTCAGTGGCTTATAAGCAACAGACATTTATTTTTCACAGTTCTGGGGGCTGTGAAGTCCAAGATCAAGGTGCTGGCAGATTTGGTGTCCGACGAGGACCCTATTCCTGGTTCATAGATGGCGCCATCTCACTGTGTCCTCACATGGTCTCTTTCGTAGGCATACTGATCCCAACCCTGAGGGCTCCACTCTCATGAACTAATCGCTTTCCCAAATCGCCACCTCTTAATACTGTTACCCTGGGTTCAAGATCTTATTAACATATGAATTTTGGGGGCACACAAACATTCAGACCACAGCAAGGTGCTCAACAAATATGTATCAAATCTGATGAACCCCCCTCCCGCCTACCTGCAGTGCCTCCCCCAAGTTTCCCACCTCACTCCTTCCACGCTTAGACGCCCACCAGCATCTCCACTAACAGGGACTCTGGTCCAATCAGAAGGGGTGGGCCATGAGACACGTTAGCATAAACAAATCAGAAGACTTCTCGAAATCGAGAGGTCTTCAAAACTCCGACTAAACTATAAAGATTACCAGTAATTAAATTTCCTAAAAATAATTACGATTTTTTAAAACAACTATAACAGTGACAGTTGTAATTCATTGAGCCTCTCCTGGGTGCTGAGCAGTGTGGGAGGCAATTTACAAGTGTCCAATCCTGATAACCTGGAAAGGCAGATATTATGGTTCCCATTTTATAAATGAAAAAGTTGAGGCTTGAGAAAACCAATGATCTTGTGGGAGGTCCCATGGCCACCAAGTGGTGAAGGCCCAGGACTTAAGCCCGGGTCTGCCTGCCTTCAAAGCCTATGCTCCTCTGCCACACAAAATGATTGCAGGGGACAGTTATGTGCACCAGGACACCTGTCCCAGCACCACGCTGAAGAAAACTGGAAATAGACCGGGCACGGTGGCTCATGCTTGTAATCCTAACACTCTGAGAGGCCGAGGCGGGCAGATTGTTTGAACTCAGGAGTTCGAGACCAGCCTGAGCAAGAGCGAGACCTCGTCTCTACTAAAAATAGAAAGAAAATAATTGGCCAACTAAAAATATATAGAAAAAATTAGCCGGGCATGGTGGCACATGCCTGTAGTCCCAGCTACTC